>SNQJ01S0027114.1:117011-134125 GCA_010110895.2 Picea sitchensis
TGTTTGAAGATGATATTCAAAGATTGATCTTATGTATTCATCCAAGTTAAAATAAATAAATAAAGTATTTATTATTTTATATATATTGATTGAGAAAATGAAATAAATATTTGTTGTTCAGTTAATTTGTGAAAAGTGGAAAATTGTCCAAAGTTTTGTGACACTGATTCACCCCACCCCTCTCAGTGTCAAGTATCCATTTCAACACTCCTCCCCTTGTAGAAGCATGATTGTGATGGTGCAGAAGAAAGATGGGACCTGGTGACTCTGCATTGATTACACAACATTAAAAAAAATCACAGTCATGAACTGATACCCAATCCCCCAAATTGATGACCTCCTTGACCAACTCAAGGGGGAAAGTTATTCAAAAATATTGACCTAAAGTATGGCTACCACAAGGTTCCCATCGAACCAACTAATGTATGGAAGACAACTTTCAAATCTAAAGAAGGTCTCTTCGAATGGATGGTCATGCCCTTTGGCTTAGCAAATGCACCAACAAATTTCATGAGATTGATGGATGATGTATTGAGACCCTTCACTAAATATTTGGTGGTGGTATATTTGGATGACATCCTCATCTTCAACAGAACTTGGGAGGAGCACATGAAACATATTCAACAGGTTTTGGGCACTCCGCGACAACAAAAGCTATATGCTAAATTGGAAAAATTCTCCTTTGGCATGAATATGGTCCAATACTTGGGATACATTGTTGATGAGCATGGGGTACATGTGGATCTAACTAAGATCCAATTCATTCATGACTGACTAGCCCCGACCACACTAATTGAGCTTCAGAGCTTCTTGGGACTTGCCAACTTCTACTGAAGGTTCGTGTTGGGATTCTCCCATATTACATGGGCCCTCTGCCAAGTAACCAAGGGAGATGGAAAGGCAAAGTTCGCATGGGGGTAGGCAAAAAAAAAATCATTTGATGCTTAGAAGCATCGGTTGTGCCCAACTCTAGTACTCTCCTTACCTGATCTGCAACAACTATTCGAGATTGAGACTAATGCCTCCGACTATGTTGTAGGCACAGTTCTCACTTAGCATGGTCATCCAATATCATACCATAGTGAGAAACTCTCATATACTGTTAAAAAATACTCCACCTATGACAAAGAAATGCATTCCATTGTGCAAGCTTGTCGTCAATGGAAACATTACATTCTGGGAAAGGAGACAATCATCCACACTGATCAGAAGCCTCTACAGTTCATACAGACATAGGGGAAGTTGCAGAATGACCACCATCAAAATTGGTCCACATACCTACAAAAGTTCCATCTCAACATCAAGTACAAAACAGGGAGCACAAATCATGTCGTTGATTGCCTCAGTCTCCCTCCTATTTCTGCACTCACCATAGTGCTCCATTCTTGTGGGCATGAGGCATCTGAGTGGCCCAAACTTTATCAATCTGACCCTGACTTCACCACCACCTATCAAATCTTGGGTACAAGAGCGAATGTCACCGATTTTCACATCTAGGATGGACTGCTATGCCATCTAGGACACCTCTATGTTCCCACAAGTGAGAGTGAAAAGATGATTTTGGAGGATCACTAGAGTTGGATGGTAGGAAATTTTGGCATGGAGAAAACTGTGGCCATTCTATAGAAACATTTTTATTGGCTGAAACTTCAACAAGACGTCAACAAGTATATCATATCTTGCACTTCCTGTGCCATGGCCAAGCCATCCATCATGAATCAAGGCTTATATGTCCATCTTCCTACTCCTGAGAGGCCTTGAGAATCCATATCAATGGATTACATGTCTAGCCTTCTATCCACTAAGCAAAAAAATGATTGTGTATTTTTGGTGGTTGATCATTTTTTGAAATATGACCATTATCACAGCCTGCAAGAAGAGCATCACTATGAAAGATACTTCCAAGCTCTTCTTCGAACGGGTGTTGGTCCATTTTAGGATACCATAGACTATCACCTCAGATCGATACAACATGTTCCTCAACACATTTTGGTCAAGTATCTGTTCACTTTTGGACACTAAGCTCAATAAATCCATTTCTTTCCACCCCAAAACCAATGGCAAGACATAGGTCATCAATCAGATGATTGTGCACATCTTGCGCATGTACAACTCTAAGCATACACATACATGGGATGGGAGTCTTCCCTATGTTCAACACAACTACAACAAGGCTCTCCATAGCTCCACTGACCATAACCCATTTCAGGTGGGGATGGGATTCCAACCCTTGGGTCCCATTGATGTTGCACTACCTCTTGCAACCACACATAAAAAATATTCCCATGTTCAGTCTGAGGTTGAAAAAGCCACCAGATTCATTGAGTGGATTCAACACATCTTCCAATAGGTCCATGAGATTTTTCAAAAATCCAATGCTAAGTACAAGCAACGACATGATCAACACCAGGTACCACACCAGTTTCAGGTGGGAGACAAGGCCTGGTTACATTTGTAGAAAGAGTGCCTTACAGGGCCCCATCAGAAGCTCCTCCCACTTCACTATGGGACTTACACTATCACCAAGGCTATGGGTAGCAATTCTTTTGAGCTCAACACTCCACCCTTGCTTGGCTTGCACCCAATGTTTAATGTGGACCTCCTTCGACCATATTTTCCACCATTATTGGACACCTCAGATATTTCAGAATAGTTGAAAAAAACAGAGCTCAACCCTAACTGCATAGAACATGCACCCACTGATCAGATAGTGGACACACAGGTCAAGGGCACTTGCCAACAAAGTATCCAACTTTATCGGGTTGTCAAGGTAGGGCAACTCCTACACCAAGGTAGGTGGCTCACCCAGGGTCAAATTCAGCAGAAGTGTCCTCACCTAATGGGGGAACTCAATGAAATGGAGACCATTTCTTCCTAAGGGGGGAGGAGTGATCCAGGTGGATATTGGTGGCCACCCACCTATTCCAACTGGATCCTCTTGACAATTTGTAGTTCAACACGTTCTTCTGTAATTATTTGTAATTGTGGATTCTACACTTCTAGGGATGTTTGAATCCCTACACAACTTCCAAGTGGATATTGGTGGCTTCTTACCTAATCCAACTGGCTTATTTTGAATGTTTTCATGTCAGTACATCTTTCTTTACTTCCAGGGCCAATTTGGTGCCCTAAACAATGTTTTTTTTGCTTGTCGCATTCAAACTGTAGATGGAGTCACAATTTGATGACATAATATGTATTTATCGAAAATACCTTTCCAACGGGCTATCACGCACCTAAAACGAAGTTTGTATGCAAAATTTATGACCCTAGGAAGTTGAGGTACCAACTTACCCATCAGGGCCCACATAAATCTTGGTGTTTCATCTCCTAGGGTTAGGTTTTTGGATGTCTAGGGTTTTGACAGTCATGAGTAATGTTAAAAAGGATTCTGGAGCCTCATTTTAATCATTCTTCTAAGATGGATGCACGTAGCAGCCATATATCTTCTCAGAGATAACTACCACCATTTGAGCAAGTTGTTTTCAATTTTGCAGTTTTACAGTTTCAGCCTATTTTATTTATTCAATAGAAGTTATTGTTCACTGGATATCTGTTGTTGTTCTCCGTATCTCTATGTTATTGTATTCAATATATTATTCCTTTCGTTCCTCTCATAAATCCAGATCATCACACATAAGCTATTTGTTAGTTTCATTTCCATTGCGAAGACCTGCAGAAATCATCAGAGAATATAAGGTTATGTGACTGAATAATAATTAAATAAACAAACAAACATATCAACATGTATGAGACTCTTGAAAGACTAAAGTGGAATACCTGAATGGGCTTCTCTTGGTTTTGAGAATAATTTATTCTCTATTGAATAGGGCCAACCACATGAGGGTGGAAGCTCATTTAGCCCCTCCCCCCCTTGCAACACTTTCAATTCCTCATACCCAATCTATCTAGTGGAAAATAATTCAAAGTGGTCTAGTACGATTCGTGCATAGAAAATAACAAAACAAAATTTAAAGGTAAATGAAAGAAACAATGTGTGTGCAACTATGTGATTTTGTACATACAAAACATATACCATAAATACATAATAAGGTAGCAACAAATAATATATATTAATATATTTTATGATCATAATATGTTTCCATTATACATGTTTCTCATAATATATACAATCACTTCTTTTTCTATTTTTTAGTTTTCAAAAATTTGTTGATTGGCTCATCCATGTCTAGATTCGCTTCAGTTGTTGGGCCTTCTCTTGGTGTTGGTTCAATATGCATGCTATGACGTGTTGTATGCCTAGTTGAGTAATCTCCATGACCTGTAGGTTGTTGTTGAGGGACCTCAAATACAATAGAAAAAAGGTTTAAATTGATATGGTTAATTATTATTCACAAAAGTAAATCATTAATGAAATTATCATTACAATGTTCGTTACTAGGTTGACTAGTTGATACCGCTGGTTTGGTTTCCATGTGTTCCTTCTCTCGCAAAAAATTCTCATCTACATGCTCTACCATAAAAACACAAAAAGTTATAAGTACACCATTTGCAATTAAATATTAATAATTTTATTAATCCATACTTAGGATTTAATATCCATAATACTGTCATGGTCAAGATACACACCACCATCATTGGGCTGCACTCCACCTCATGGTCGGGATGCACATCGCCATCATCAGACTGCACTCCACCATCATGGGGATACCATCCACTTCTAACCTCATTATTGTTGTTTCTTTCTCACTTAAAACATAAAGACACATTCATTTATGGGTGAAATCAATCGTGAATATATTTTTACAAGTAATCAATAATTAAAGTCCATTGATTTTACTTACGATGTTGTTGAAAGGGGCAGATTTTGTTTTCCATGTTCTTTGTTGACGTGCAACCACAAATTGAAAGCCACACTTGAATCCGAGTTAGAAATTGAGCTCCCTACATTGCACAAGATCTCAAATTTGACTTATTGGATTGTTGGCAGCCAAATATTCATGTTAATTTTATCACTGTAAAATGTTGTCTTCAAGGGATAAAATTTTCTATAGTTGCCTCCTTCTCCTTGCAAACATTTTTATCATCTTTGGCTTTGAAAAGATTCATTGGACTAGTTGTTTGTATGAGTTCATTATTTTTAATATATCGTTTTCCTTGTTCAATTTCATGACTAAAAGCATGGAATTAGAACAAGTTTTGGTTTGAGGGCATCATACAGTTTGTGGATTTTTCTTTTTCAAGTTGGATAAAACCTAAGGGAATCTAATATTTTCATAAACCTTAAACATTGTAAACCTATCATTTTATTGGTTGATCCCTTACCATAGCACTTGATTTATCCAACTTGGGGGTTATGACTTAGTCACTTCTATCCTTGATTATTTTTCTTTTCACATTGACATATATACGATTGCACAATGAGCAAAACTTTGGTTTAAGTAGGTAGAATTGAATAGGAATAGGAGAGGCGTACTTATGCATTGTATAGGACCTTGAGTGATCCTCTCTCATCCATAGTAGGTAGAAGGCATTTATGTAAGTAGGTAGAATTGAATATTAGATTAGACAATTTTAGAAGGAGTAGAAGTAAAACGGATATAGACACCCCCATTGTGTGTTGTAACATAGTTAGAAGCATTGGAGCATAGAAGAGAAGAAGAGAGCTATGTAAGAACACCCATGTATTGGTATTTGGATTAATAGAAGGAGGTTGATTCAAATTCATGGTTTTGTGTTTATTCTCTGTGTATTGATGCTGAGTGATATGCTCATGAATGTTTTCTTCTTGGTATACATTTTCTTTTATATGCCGTGTATGTGATTTCATGGTTTGAGTTTGAAGTCTGGAAGGAAGAAGGAATGAGTTTCAATTGTTTCTCTGTCTGAGCAAGAATTCCTGCAAGGAGTGAAGTTGAATTTTCCACAGGGAGTGCGTCGACAAGGAGTTCAGAGGGTTGTCTTTGAAATCTCAAGAGAGGTAGCGGTTGTTCTCATTCCCTCAGAGTGCAGTAGGGCACATGTGCCGTGCAAGGAGTGCATAGGCCAAGGAGAGTCTCAGGGTTGCGAACTTGAGCAAAATATCGAAAGACTGCTGCTGCAGGTGTGCGCAGAGTCGAAGAGTTCTCAGATATTTTGAAAGTATCTGAAGATTGCTGCAAGGAGTGCGTGCAAGGACCCTCTTGAAGGCTCAAAGTTGTGAGAAGCGCAGGAGGAGTAAAGCCTTTGAAAACATTGAGGGGCACCAGAAGTTTGTAGCACAAGTGGACAAGTCCAGGGAAGAGTTCTTGGTTTTCCTTCATAGAAATCATCAAAGGGGAAGAAATCGACAGTCAGAAATTTGTGGAGAGGATTAGTGAAATCCCACTAGCCGTTAGATCTGCCAGAGAAGCGAGGAGGTTACGGCTGCATCTGGAGTTCAAGCTCAGGAGATTGTGGACCATAGGATCTTCATGGAAATACCCGTCAGCCATTGGATTGACCAGGAGTTGCACGAGGTTTAAGCTTTGTGAACGGGAGGAGGAAAGTTTCGACGAGAAGCATGGCCATCGAAACTTTGGCATTCACGAAATCAGGCGTCACGAGGACGAGTGATCGGGAGTTTTCAAAGTGAAAATCCTAGAATCAATCTGATCTGTCCATCTTGAGGAGATAGGTGGCAATCATCGGGAGCCCATCGACATTTCGACCATCGAGACTCACATAGGTAAGGGTTTTGGTTTGGCAGTTGGCGAAACCCCGAGGGTCAATCTGAACCGTCCATCCACTTGGGACGCGTGTTAGAAATCAGAAGAGAGTCAGGGATCGACATTTCGTGAGTTCTAGAGACAAGGAAAACTTGCATTTGAGAATCGCAAAGTTCGATTTTCCGAAAAAAAAGGAGAACCCCGTGTGGGACCCAGCTGACGTCATCTCGTCAGAATGAGTCATCGGGAATTTGAAGTCGCAGAGACCCTGACAGAAAATCAGGGTCGTTCATCTCTAGAGGATGCGTGGTGACAATCAAGGCTATCGAGGGAAATCCCGACAGGGAAGCCAAATCGGCATATCAGGATTCGACGTCTCGCGAATCCTGAAGACAAGGCAACCAAAGCATTTGAAATCGTGAGGAGCAGCGAGGACCATCCATCCTAGAGGACACGTGGCCGAGATTGAAGCCTTCAGCAAATTCCCCAAAAGGAAAAGTCAATTGTCGGGAAGTCAGGAAATCGAGAATCCCGTGGACAAGAGACCCAATACATATTGACACTCGAAACCCCAAAACCCGATTGTGACTTTCTGTGGTGAACGGAGAAGGGACCAGACCTAAAGGCTATAAGGTGCCAAAAAATACTTGTGGGTCAAATCTTAATAAGGATTCTAGGGGAGAATCAAAGGAGCCACTTCGTCTCGAGGGCAATTTCGAACGATCCTTAAGACCGGGAGGTCAGGCGTGGGACCTGCTGAGGTGGGTGCCTGGGGGGACACCATCAAGTGTTATCAGAGCTTAGAAAAGATTCTTTGCTTTCTGTAGCAGGAAGAAGGAAGATTCACCATTCCGCCGAGAAGGAGAGATAGACAATCACCCGATCCAGAGGAGGAAAGGGAGACATCCAGAGGAAGGGGTAGACAGGTGCAGAACCCAAAGTTAGAAAGAGATCTGCATAACATATGCGCCAGACTTGTGGACGTGGAGATAAGACAAAAATGCAGAGTTGATGTAGGAGATATCAGTGAGTTCGAAAATGAAGATGACGCTGGACGTGGAGAAGAAGAAATCACAGCAGAAGATGCATCAAATGAACGTTTGATCAGAGCTATTGCAAGAATGGGTGCAAAAGAGAAAATGAACATTCCATTTTATGAGGGAAACTTGGATGCAGAGGAGCTTCTAGACTGGATTAGAGCTCTGGACACATACTTCGACTATGAAGATGTTGAAGAAGACAAGAAAGTCAAGCATGCTGTCACAAGATTAAAGGTTCATGCAACATTGTGGTGGGATGAACTACAAGCTGACAGACGCTGCAAGGGCAAGCAGAAAATTAAGAGCTGGGATAGGATGATTTCAAAGATGAAGGCAAAATTCATCCCCAGGGATTACCAGATTACTCTGTTCAGAAGAATGCAGAACCTGAGACATAAGCTAATGTCAGTAAAGGAATATACTGAGGAATTTTAGAGGCTGAATATCAGAGTAGGTCATCGTGAAAGTGATGATGAAAAAGTTTCCAGATACATGAATGGCCTGAGGTATGACATTCAAGATGAGATGAGCATGGTTACCATCCAAACAGTGGAAGATGCTTATCAGATGGCTTTGAAAGAAGAAGAGAAGCTGACCTAAAAGAAAAGTCAAAGAGGCCGAGGCAAAAGTCAACCCAGAGGCAAATTTGTTGTCCAGGATAGAAACCAAAATCCCAAGGAAAACTGGAAGAAACCTTAGACTCGAAATGAGAGAGGTGGAAGCTCACAGTGAGGGAAATATGCTGAACAAAAAGGACAACATACTGAGCAAAGAGGAGGGTATGCTGATAATAATACTTTTCCTCATACTAGAGGTAGAGGAAGAGGCAGAGGTGGAGTAATTACATGCTTCACATGTGGAAAGAATGGGCACAAGTCTTATGAGTGTCTTGATAAAAAGAAAGAGGGTGGAGAGACTCACATCGCCGAAGAACAGGGGCGAAATGTTGAGGCAGAGGATGCTGAAGGTGGAAGATCATTGATGATGCGGAAAGTTCTTTTGACACCCGAAAGGGAGGTGGAGAGTTCAGTCCAAAGGAATAGACTTTTTTGGACTGCTTGCAAAACCAAGGACATAGTGTACAATGTCATTGTGGATAGTGGAAGCACATATAATCTCGTTTCAACTAAGATGGTAGAGAAGCTGGAGTTGGAAATGATTGAACATCCGAGTCCATATAAAGTTTCATGGCTACAAAAGGGACATCAGGTAAATGTCACTAAACAATGTTTAGTTGAGTTTAAGATAGGAAGATATAATGATAAGATACTCTGTGATGTTATTCCTATGGATGTTTGTCATTTATTGCTGGGTAGACCATGGCAATATGACATAAATGTGATTCATGATGGGAGGATGAACACATACACCTTAGAGAAGAATGGGAGGACACACATGTTTCTTCCAATTAAGGATAAGGAGGTGAAGCTGGAAGTGAGAAACACAGTACTTCTCATGAGTGGGAAGGAATTTCTTATAGAGGTTAAGAAGAAGGAGGATCCACAATTCATTGTGGTCAGGAAACTGAAAATTGTTCTAACTAGCACAAGCATGGATGATTTACCAGAGGAGGTTCAGGAACTGCTGGAAGAGTTCGCTGACATTATAGTGGATGAATTACCTCGTTCGTTGCCACCGATCATAAATGTGAGTCACCATATTGATCTCATACTAGGAGCTAGTTTGCCAAATAAAGCCGCGTACAGATTGACGCCGCAAGAAAATGAAGAGGTTAAGAGGCAAGTCCAGGAGTTGTTGGACAAAGGTTTGGTCAGGGAGAGCTTGAGTCTATGTGTTGTTCCAACAGTACTCAGTCCGAAGAAAGACGGAGGATGGAGGATGTGTACTGACTCAAGGGCGATAAATAAGATAACCATCAGGTACAGATTTCCATTGCCGAGGATGGATGATCTGATGGATTGCTTGAGTGGAGAAAAGTACTTTTCAAATATTGATTTGAAAAGCGGATATCACCATATTCGCATGAGAGAAGGTGATGAGTGGAAGACAACATTCAAAACAAACGAAGGGTTGTATGAATGGCTTGTTATGTCATTTGGCTAACAAATGTGCCAAGTACCTTCATGAGGTTGATGAACGAAGTCCTGAAGGAGTTCATCGGAAAATTTGTCATTGTGTATTTAGATGACATACTGATCTACAGTAAAATAGTAGCGGAGCATCTGAAGCATTTGGCTACAGTGATGCAGAAATTACAGCAAGAGAAGCTGCTCATAAATATGAAGAAATCCTCATTCATGAAGACAGAGCTCATTTATTTGGGATTTGTTATTTCTGCAGATGAGTTGAGGATGGATCCAGATAAGGTGGAGGTGATCAAGAATTGGCCATCACCGAAGAACATATTTGAGGTGAGAAGTTTTCATGGGTTAGCTAGTTTCTATCGGAAGTTCATCAGGAATTTCAGTGGAATTAGTGCAGCAATGATGGATACAGTGAAGAAAAGACATAAATATTTTCACTGGACAGAAGAAGCTGAGAATATTTTTAACTTGTTGAAAAGGAAAATTATGGAAAAACCAATTTTGGTGTTGCCTAATTTTCAAAAGACATTTCAAGTAAAGTGTGATGCAAGTGGATTTGCGATTGGGGCAGTCTTGAGTCAAGAATACAAGACAATAGCATATTTCAGTGAGAAGCTGAATGAAGTGAAGTTGAAGTACTCTACTTATGATAAGGAGTTTTATGCTATCATCCAGGCATTGAAAAAATGGAGGCATTACTTGATCCCGAAAGAGTTTGTATTGTATAGTGATAATCATGCACTGCAGTTTGTGACTCAACAAGAAAAGTTGAATCAGAGACATGTAAAATGGGTTGAATATATGCAGAATTTCACATTTGTGATTAAACATATTTCTGGTACTGCTAACAAAGTTGTTGATGCTTTGAGCAGGAAGTGTTTACTGTTGCAGGAGTTCAAAGTCAAGACGTTGGGTTTTGATGATCTTAGGGACATGTACGCAGATGATCCAGATTTTCAAGAGGTGTATGAGGCAGCTGAGAATCCAATTCTCAGAGACAAACACCCGTGGATAGAGTATATGATCCAGGAAGGATTACTGTTCAGAGGTAATCAACTGTGTATTCCAAAATGCTCCATGAGGGAGAATCTGCTGAAGGAAAAACACAGTGGTGGATTGGCAGGGCACTTTGGCCATGACAAGATGTTCGCAAAGCTGAATGAGTCATATTTTTGGCCAGGAATGCGAGCATAGGTCAAGAGATTCGTGGAACGATGCAAAATTTTCCAGCATTCGAAGGGAATAAAGAAAAATGCAGTGTTTTATCAACCATTGCCCATACCAGAAAGGCCATGGGATGAAATTAGCATGGATTTCATATTGGGGTTGCCAAGGACACAAAGAGGATTTGATTCCATATTTGTGGTGGTGGATAGATTTTCCAAGATTGCACACTTTATCCCATGTCAGAAAACCAGTGATGCGACTCACATCGCGAACCTGTTTTTCAAAGAGGTCATTCGACTTCACGGCTTACCAAGGAGTATAGTTTCGGATAGAGATACGAAGTTCATAGGGCACTTCTGGAGGACCTTATGGAAGGAGCTAAGAACTAAATTGTTATTTAGTTCGGCTTATCATCCTCAGATGGATGGACAGACAGAAGTAGTGAACAAAAGTCTAGGAGATTTGCTGAGAAGCCTGGTAACAGAACACCACAACCAGTGGGACAATATATTACCATAGGCAGAGTTTGCGTATAACAACTCAGTGAACAGGAGTACAAGACAGAGTCCATTTGAGATTGTTTATGGCATACAGCCGAGAGGAATTTGTGAGTTGAGGGATTCAGAATAGAATGCAACTAGGAGTGCTAGTGCAGAAGATTTCGCAGAAGCGATGAAGGAACTTCACAGCCGAGTGAAGGAGCGGTTGCAAAATTCAAGTCAGGAGTATAAGCAGAGAGCAGATCAACATAGAAGACAACTTCAATTCGAAGTTGGTGACTTGATTTTGGAACATCTGAGGAAGGAAAGGTTCCCGAGAGGAACGTATAATAAATTGAAGATGAAGAAGATCGGACCATGTAGGGTCTTGAAGAAAATTGGGACAAATGCTTACGAGATTGAATTACCCAATGGGATCGGAATTTCTTTGATATTCAATATCTCTGATTTGTACCCATATAGAGCTGAGGAACCAGAGACTGGAACTGAGAAGCCAGTGATCCAGTGGACAAAGAAGATGCCAGTTGCAGAGAAGCCACAAATGGAAAGCATACTGGATAAAAGGATTGGCAAGAAGACCAAAAGGAAGGAATATTTTGAATATTTGGTCAAGTGGAAAGGCCATCCAGTTGAAGATGCCAGCTAGGAGAATGAAGCAGATATTCAGAAGCATGGACAGACTGTGCAAGAGCTCATGGACAGGAGCCCATGAAAATTTTCAAGCGAGGGAGTATGATGCAGGAGCATCGTCAACATCAAGCGAGCGTGAGGGAAAGCGCCACACATTTTGAGCATATGCTAAATTCTTTAAAAAAAAATTGAAGAGTGGATATGCCAAACTTAAATGTGATAGTTAAGGAGAGGCATACTTATGCATTGTATAGGACCTTGAGCGATCCTCTCTCATCCATAGTAGGTAGAAGGCATTTATGTAAGTAGGTAGAATTGAATATTAGATTAGACAGTTTTAGAAGGAGTAGAGGGAAAACGGATATAGACACCCTCATTGTGTGTTCTAACATAGTTAGAAGCATTGGAGCATAGCAGAGAGCTGTGTAAGAACACCCATGTATTGATATTTGGATTAAAAGAAGGAGGTTGATTCAAATTCATGGTTTTGTGTTTATTCTCTATGTATTGATGCTGAGTGATATGCTCATGAATGTTTTCTTCCTGGTATACATTTTATTTTATATGCTGTGTATGTGATTTCATGGTTTGATTTTGAATTCTGGAAGGAAGAAGGAATGAGTTTCAATTGTTTCTCTGTCTGAGCAAGAATTCCTGCAAGGAGTGCAGTTGAATTGTTCGCAGGGAGTGCGTCGACAAGGAGTTCAGAGGGTTGTCTCTGAAATCTCAGGAGAGGTAGTGGTTGTTCTCATTCCCTCAGAGTGCAGTAGGGCATAGGTGCCATGCAAGGAGTGCGCATGCCAAGGAGAGTCTTAGGGTTGTGAACTTGAGCAAAATATCGAAAGACTGTTGTTGCAGGTGTGCGCAGAGTCGAAGAGTGCTTAGATATTTTGAAAGTATCTGAATATTGCCGCAAGGAGTGCGTGCAAGGATCCTCTTGGAGGCTCGAAGTTGTGAGAAGATCAGGAGGAGTAAAGCCTTTGAAAACATTGAGGGGCACCAGAAGTTTGTAGCACAAGTGGACAAGTCCAGGGAAGAGTTCCTGGTTTCCCTTCATAGAAATCATCAAAGGGGAAGAAATCGATGATCACAAATTTGTGGAGAGGATTAGCGAAATCCCACCAGCCGTCAAATCTGACAGAGAAGCGAGGAGGTTATGACTGCGTCTAGAGTTCAAGCTCAGAATATTTTGGACCGTAGGATCTTCATGGAAATACCTGTCATCCACTGGATTGACCAGGAGTTGCACGAGGTTTAAGCTTCGTGAACGGGAGGAGGAAAGTTCTGACGAGAAGCGTGGCCATCGAAACTTCGACATTTGTGAAATCGGGAGTCACGAGGATGAGTGATCAGGAATTTTCAGAGTGAAAATCCTAGAATCAACTTGAGTCGTCCATCTTGAGGAGACAGGTGGCAATCATCGGGAGCCCATCGACATTTTGACCATCGGGACTCACATAGGTAAGGGTTTTGGTTTGGCAGTTGGTGAAACCCCGAGGGTCAATCTAAACCGTCCATCCACTTGGGATGCGTGTCAAAAATCAGAAGAGAGTCGGGGATTGGCATTTCATGAGTTCTAGAGACGAGGAAAACTTGCATTTCAGAATCACGAAGTCCGATTTTTCGAAAAAAAAGGAGAACCCCGTGTGGGACCCAGCTGACGTCATCTCATCAGAATGAGTCATCGGGAATTTGAAGTCGCAAAGACCCCAAGAGAAAATCAGGGTCGTTCATCTCTAGAGGATGTGTGGTGACAATCGAGGCTATCAAGGGAAATATCGACAGGGAAGACAAATCGGCATATCGAGATTCGACATCTCGCGAATCCTGAAGACAAGGCAACCAAATAATTTGAAATCGCGAATCGTGAAATAGCGAGGAGCAACAAGGACCGTCCATCCTAGAGGACACATGGATGAGATCGAAGCCTTCAGGAAATTCCCCGAAAGGAAAAGTCAATTGTCGAGAAGTCAGGAAATCGGGAATCTCGTGGACAAGAGACCCAATACATGTTGACACTTGAAACCTTGAAACCCGATTGTGACTTTCTTTGGTGAACGGAGAAGGGACCATACCTAAAGTCTGTAAGGTGCCGAAAAAGATCTGTGGGTCAAATCTTAATAAGGATTCTAGGGGAGAATCAAAGGAGCCACTCCGGCTCGAGGGAAATTTAGAACGATCCTTAAGACTGGGAGGTCAGGTGCGGGACCTGTTGAGGTGGGTGCCTGGGGGGACGCCATCCCTAGACTATCCCACGAGGGAGCTCGATGGTTTAAAAACATCAAGATCGAAGGTGTGCCATGGAATTTACTCATGGCCTCCAAGAAACCACGTTGTTGTGCAAAAGGTACACCAATTTCTCTTTTCACACCATGATGGCATGACTTGCTCTTGATGCTTAAGCAATTTATTACCTGTGAGGGTAGATACGGTCTGGTCTTCTTGTATCATGTTCGTTTATTAATGGTATTCCTTGGTTATAATTTGAATATGTCATTTTATCTACTTAGGAGCCTGTAGAAAATGGCTAAGTTCTATCAGAGACAGAACCTAAACCCATAGTCAAGCATGTTCCATCATGGCCTCATCCAAATTCTTGTGGTTTCGCATTTGTCTAAAGTTGGGGACAGTTGGGAAAATTTCGTGTATAGGAATAGTTTTACCCAACCTGAAAATGTAACAGACTTGCCTCTGCATCTTGATGAACCTCTGAGTCCCTATCGATCAAAACCCACTATGGAAAAACTATATGTTAATCTACAAGAAATCCCTGCATCCATCGATCAAACCCCTGTTTCTATCCAGAAGCCACCCAAAGATAAGAAGCCAAAATGTAATTTTATTCCCAAAAAATCTTTGGAAGAGGTTTTGGATGATTTAAAGGATATAATTCCTACTGTTCCTAATCCTGAACCAATTCGGGTTGATTTAAATGAACCAGCTGTCAAGAAAAAGGGTAGGCATAAGAAACAGAGTAGTCCAGATATCAATTTTAAAAATAAGAGACCTGGCTGACTCATATCTAGGAAAATGAGAAATCGACAGCGTGATCATGAGAAATTGATCTCTGTGATCGAGATCGATGATCATTTTTCTGAGGATAATATCGATGATTTTATTGATAGAGATGATATCGATGACCAGATTCTTGGGAATGATATCGACACTGATACAACCAAATTTGATTTCGTTTCAAATCTTCCACCATTCTTAAAGAAACAAGATGTTTTTTCTGGTTTACATCATGATATGAAACAAATCATGGGATATGTTAAATTTCCCTCTGCAGAACATGATTGACCTTTTCCTAGCATAGAACTGGTCCATTGTAAAAGTTGTTTTGATTAGATTGAAAGATATTACCGAGATGTCCCCTACCTTCAAGAACAACTTGTTGATACTGAGAGGGGGGTGAATCAGTATCAAGTACAATTTAAAACCTTTTTCAAATTATACTTAAACCATTCAAATACATCAAATGAGCAATGAACAATAGTATAAGAGTTACACCAATACACCACAATACACCATGCACAATATATGAGAAATAATCAATAGTTATTGTTCAAGGGAAGTAATTACTTCCAAAGGTAGATACANTGTTCAAGGGAAGGAATGACTTCCAAAGGTAGCTACAGCTGCCAAATGTAAAGGGAGGGATAAACCTCCAAGAGGAAGATACAATCCTCCAATATCAAGAGAGAGTTGAACTCTCCATCCTTGCCCCTTCCTTCCACCCAATAGTATATGAGAGATAATAAAACTTTACATTAAATCATCACCATCAACCAATCATCACATAGAACCTGATAATGCTTCCTGAGAATTCTTCAATTTTTGCAATTCTTCAATTCTTGGAGAGCTCTGATCCTGTAGATAATATTACTCAATGTATTCTCTAAAACTCCTCCAAGTTTCACTCCTTGAATCCTCCCCAAAAAGAGGTTATAAAACGAATGGTAGACTTTATTCAATTCTAGTCTATTCAGGAGAGTGAACTTGCACAGAATGCCCCACGCTCAATAATTAACATCTAATTATGAAACTTGCACACAAGAAACTACAGTCTGTACTCTTTCCAATGAAACAAGTCCCACTTCAGTTGGATTCTGGATGAAGAAGTTATGATTTTTTTACCCAGAACACCTATTTATTGACTAGCTTCAAGACTGGTCACAAACCCTATCCACAGAGTGTATCTCCATAATTATAGAAAATCAAGAGCTAAATTTTTTACCATAGGTACCTTGATATGTCTTCTCAATATTATAGAGATTTCACCATATGAATCATTCTAGAAAAAAAGTTATAGAAAGAATGGTAAGATGACCTGAAAATAACATACCTTAGAACACATCACCAAAAGACTTCATCCTCCCTTGAAATCCAGCCTTATTTTTTTCTTATCTCCTCTGAAATTCGACTTGTATCAAATGAATGTATAATGATGTTTATTTATACCATTTATGTCACTTCCTTTTAACATTAGGGCCGACATGACACTTTCTTATTTTGTAATTCTTGTCTTTAATTATCTTCAGGGCCTACATGTACTTCCTTCTTCAATTCACTTTGTCATCTTCAAAAATTCATTTCTCCTCAACCATGAGGATCCACATTATGTTCCACATACCACCAGAAACAACATGATGTATACTATCCATTCATGGGTGTTGTATGTGCATGTGCATTTTCCTTCATGTCCAAATACCTTTATCAATCTTGCGGTCCAAAGCCCATGACTAGGGTTGACATCAATGACAACAACCAATCTTCCAACAATCTCCCTCTTTGTCATTGATGGAAACACTCATGCTCCCCCTATCATAATGATCCCAATTTCTCTCCCCCTTTGACATCAATGGAAAAGGTTAGGGCTGCTCCCCCTGATTTTAATGGAAAAATGTAACTCTCTTCTTTGGGGCTGCTCCCCCTGAACATGTGGCACTCAATAATACTTCAACCTTATTTTTGGTCTTTGGGACATTTTCTTCCTTAGAATCCTTTTGAGTGGCTTATGTCTTCTCTCTCTTCTTCATGTCTAGGATGTATATGTTGTTCAGTCTTCTTGTTTCAGTTACAACC
>SNQJ01S0027116.1:47813-62164 GCA_010110895.2 Picea sitchensis
TTGTTTACCTTTGCATCGATTGGTTTCCACTTGGACATATAACATTCTCATCAAGGGAATCATCCAATGACATCAATCAAACCAAACCATTTACATCAATGACATATGATCCAACAATCTCCCAAGTAATCAAACCATTGGCATCAATGACAAACCATTGACATCAATGACAACATGATCCAACACATTTTCCATCTAACCCAAGGTGTCACCTGTGATTCTTTCTTTCCACTCCACAAAAATCTGAAAGGGAGATTTCTAGCTGCCTCCAAGGTTCCTTTTGGGATCCATGACAGAGACATCCAAAAAACTGGAATAACTTCTAAAACTGATTTAACTAGGACTAGTCTACCAGCCCTAGAAAACCATCTATGACGCCAAGATAAAAGTCTTTTTTTCTAGTTTTTTAAGCAGCCAAGTCCAATTCCTATAATCATTAGGTTTTAATACAAAACCCAAGTACTTCAAACCTTCATCTATAGATTTCTCTGCGAAGGGGAAAAATTGTCGTAAAAGTCCTTTTTCGTTTTCTGAGAGAAGATAAGAAGTAAGGTGGACTTTCCTTGATTAATGATAATTTCGATATCTTTGGAGAAGAGTTTTACAATGTTTTTTAAAGTCTCGGTCTCCTCTCTGGTCCCTGAGGTGAATATAAGAATATCGTCCACAAAGATAAGGTGTGTGATTTGAAGAGAAGTGGAGATATTAATTCCTGGGAAGGATCCTGAACGTTTTTTCACTGCGAGAGCCCTACTTAGGCCTTCTGCTAGAAGAAGAAAAAGCAGAGGGGAAAGGGGGCATCCTTATATTAAGCCCCTTTCAGATCTAAAAAAGGCATTGGCGAGCCGTTTATGAGCACAAAGAAGGAAACTGTTGAAATGCAACACATAATCCATCTAATGAAGGGGATTGCAAAGCCTAAGTGAATTAAGAGGAGTCGTATGTAGAGCCAATTTACTCTATCATAGGTTTTGGAGAGGTCAATTTTCAGCACCACACTTTTTAACTTTCTGGTCTTGATGTTGTGTAAAGCTTCTTATGCCACCCCTATTGCTTCATGGATCTATCTTCTCTCCATAAATCCGAACTGTTCTAGTGATATTTTGTCAGAGAGGATTCTTTTTAATATTCTTGCTATGACTTTAGACACAATTTTGTAGATACAATTGCATAGTGAAATAGGTCTAAAATCATCCAAAGAGTCTGTATTATCTTTTTTAGGGATTAGGTCTATAAAGGTAGAGTTTAATATGAGTGCCATTTGACCTGTTAGCCTTATCTCTTCAACTAGTCTTAGAATACCCTGTCCAAGGAGATCAACAAAGCCCGGGAAGAACTCAATGGTCCATCCATCTAGCCTTGGGATTTTTTCCTTTTGAAAACTGATCATTACTTCTTTTAGCTCTTCTAATGTTACCTCCTCCATAATAATTATGTTATCCTCCTCGTTTGCGAAACCAGGGAAGTACTGTGTCATTCAAATCACTTCTTCAATAGTAGCCTTGTTTTCTGCTTTGTAGAGTTCCTAGAAGTAGTTTTTTTCGATCTTGACATTCCTTCAAATGTATGTTCCTGCAATCCATCTTGATTTTTAAGATGCCAAATTGTGTTAGAGAATTTAATTCTTTTTGCATAAGCTTGAAAAAAGTTTGTGTTCTCATCTCCACTTTTCAACCAAATGGCTCTGCTTTATAATCTCCACGTTTCTTCCTTTTCCTTAAATAGTTTGTTCCTCCTTTCTTCCAGTTTGAGCAGATTTATTTTAGTTTCTGACATAGCAAAACCTCCACCATATTCCTTCGACAAGAGATTTAGTTGTAATTCCAGATCTTTTAGATCCAAATCCTCCAAGAGAACTTTCTGATAAGCCTAGCTCTTTGTTTTTTCTTTGAGTATTTAAAAGTTTTTGACAAAGTGTAAGCCGACCGTTGAGTTTCTTTCTGGGTTAAAGGGTGTCCAATTTTCCTGGACCAGTTTTAAGAAAGTGTCATCATTTAGCCACGTTCTGTTGAATTTGAAAGGGCTAGGTGGCTTGTTTGACCCTTTTCTTAATTCAAGAAAGATTGGATAAAGATTTGAGATTCCTCCATAACCGATCCATTGCTTCATATGTAGGGTTTTTTCTAGTAGAAATTCCTTTATCAAGAAACGATCCAGTCTTTTGGCTACACTGGCTTCTCCCACTATGTTATTTGTCCAGGTTGGTTTGGATTTGATAGACTTAAGATCCAGAAAATTGCACTCTACCAGCTTTTGTGTGAAGAAACTAGTCAAAGGGTCAGTTCTTGCATGTGTACCCCAGACTTATGAAAATCCCACAGAGAAGTTTAAATCCCTTCCAAGAACTATCGTTTTTTATTTTAAGAAATATTTGGAGAAGACTTTGTCCCAGTAGGGACCTCTGTTATGACAGGGTCCATAGATGTTAACAATGTTGAGAGTTTCTTCCAATTCCTTCGAGAAGACTATTATATTGTTAGGGTCCTAACCCGCACATAGGTAGATTAATATATTTGGATGTAATAAAGGTCAATATTAATAAGGCCTTTCAATAAAATAGAATAAGGCGGATGTAAGAAGACCTAATAGAAGTTTCCGCTTATAGAAGGATCTTCCTCTAGATGCTTCTTTTGATAGATATTTTGTATAAATAAGGGTTGAGGGTATGAAAACCCTAGCTTGGAGATTATTGTAATAGAGCACTGCTCGATTGGAGGTTTCCCCCTCGAAAAGGCCTGTGAACATTGCTTTCTGAATCAAAGTGCTATTTCTATTGTTGTTCTTATATCATTTATGTGTTATTGTGGAGATTATGCTGGATATTTTACTGTTATTCTGCCATTTCTAGCATTTTATTTATGTTCTGCATATTTTATATATCTGGTATCTTGCAAGTGGTATCAGAGCACTTCCCTTGGCAGAAATTGTGGGAATTTTTTTTCCAGGGTAGAGACATATTTCGATGTCTTTAAACCACAAAGATCTGTCATTACGCGCATAAACCCGTGATTGAGGGATTCATACACGTAGGAAATACAAGTGGTTCTTAAGCACACATATGTTGGCCACCCTTGTAACCCCTGTTGGTACCCCTTCGAGTGGTAGCGCATCAGACAACACCTGTGTACGGATTGGACTAGATTTCCTGAAGCCCTCTTTAGATAAACCTATCGACCATCGGACTGCTATAGTGTCACCAAGAACAACACTCGGGAAGATACTCTCTAGTACCTGGGTAGTCGGGTAGTACAACTAAGGGTACATGTTACACATTATTTTCATCATCCCTATGATCGTTAATGATGTATACCTATCTGTTTCCTTCAAAAGGAGTCAGTGGCTTGAGTTCCTAAAGAGAGAAGGGAGAAGAACTTCTCCTGAGAAAAGAAATTGCTTTTTCCTATGTAAAAACCTTATAAAAAGGGATGTTCGCAGGTTTCTATATAGGCAGGGTGCGAGAATGACCAATTCTCACAGGTTGCACTATATCCAGGGTGTGAAATGTTCACAGGTTGCTATATAGCTAGGGTGCGAACATTCCAGCACGTGGGAAAAACGTACGGTTTCTCGAATCTTCTAGAAGGGGAAGCTTCTATGGTGAGGTGGCATCCGAACGGTTTGGATCTTACTCACTTTCATGATTTAGTGGGATCATCCTAACCTCCTCACCTTATCCTCTTCAACTTATAAAAGGAGAGGAGTTCTCATGGAGAGAGTTAGCTTGAGATTGGATGAGCTTTGGTGTAGCTTGATCTTTTGTGAGCTTTGGTTCTTTGGCTTGAAATTATTAGCTTGGTTGGAGTGGTTTTGAGATTTGCTTTGTCAAGATAGATTGTGAGCAACTATCAGATCTATGGTCTCATAATTCTTGGAGTCAAAGTGTGTTGGGAATGAAGGACAGTGGGAAGGGACCTTACGACATCAAGGCAATGGTTGTAATCTCTTTTTCACATTTAATATGATACAGTAATATGATTCTTTCCTATAAAGCTTATTGAGATCTACTTCATACATAATTCCTTGATCATATGTATAGATTAGCTGTGGATATATTATTTGATTTCACTTTGGTTGGTTTGTCTTTGTTTTGATCTTGGCCCAGCACAAAGCCGGAGCCGAAGTGAGGAACGAGAGACCAAAGGAAGGCGATTACAAGGTATCTTCTTTCACTTTCAATTTAATTCAATAGTTAGATCTAGAGAGCGGTATATTAAAGCATCTGTTTGTTCTAGAATCGGTGGATCTAGGGAGATCGGTTTGTGTAAACACTCCACCAGTTATCTGGCGAGAAACAAATTAGTGAC
Source organism: Picea sitchensis (assembly GCA_010110895.2). Classification (NCBI taxonomy): domain Eukaryota; kingdom Viridiplantae; phylum Streptophyta; class Pinopsida; order Pinales; family Pinaceae; genus Picea; species Picea sitchensis. The sequence goes on from SNQJ01S0027116.1 coordinate 52,118, forward strand.
TCCAACTGAGGAGCGGATTGTTTTCCTAGTTAGTCTAGTTCCCTTACTTTGATTGCTTTTTGGTCTCAGTGCATTGGGAGATCCATCAAGACTCTTTGGATTTGAAAGTTCACTCAAAATTTTGGTCCTTTTCCAAATTTTTGTGTTTCTGATTTATTCTCGCCCACTTTGTACCTCTTTGTGGCTTGCGAGAATCATTGATGTTAGCACCCCTCTTGTTCATTTAGGTGTGAACTTCTCACACCCTACCAATCTCTAGCCTGCGAGAATACCTAAATCTCACATTGTACTCTACTGCTAGCCTGCGAACTTGTTTGTAAAAGAATTTTGGATTGGGTCTTGTCATTTTGATGCCCAGTTTTTCTTTAGCGAGCTAAGATTGAGCTTTTGGAGCCTATATTGATGTTTACGATTGTGTGCTTGACATTATTTGAGTTGCTTTTTAGCCACTTTTACTTTGTTTGGTTTGAAGGATTAGTCTCTTTCTTTGGTGTCTTTCAATTACAAAGCGTGTGTTCTTTAAAATTGTTTAGGGAAAGATCGGATTTCTTCTAAATAGTTTGCTTTAAAGAAATTTTTTAGTTTGGGTTTCTTTGTTTTAAAGAAGAGTTCATTATTGATTTTTAGTGAAATTTTTTAAACAAAAAGATTTAATTTCTTGCTTTAAATTAGATTGGGGCATCCTTGCATTTGAGTAAGCCCGAAATTGCATGATTGATATTGAGTTTAATATATTTTGGGACGTGTGCATATGGGAATGATAAATGTTTTCTCCTTCTCGTGGCATAGATTTCATCGAAATGAAAGATTATATCTTCATCTCTTTGCATAACTTTTAAAATTGGTCAAAAGAAACACCATATTGTTTACGCCATCTTCCTTTTGAGTAACAACAGCCATAAAATAAGCGCTTACAAAAATTGATTTAGACATTTTTATATTTTACGGTAACAACCTACATTAGATTAGTTGTGAGGGCTTTGGAATAGGTGTGAAGAGATATTTCCAGATGCAAACAAACATAGAATCTTGAGTTAGGGGAGTGTTAAATTCCATTTGTCCCCGCAACATATAGATCTGGGAATCACTTCTAGCACAAGGGTCAAGCACTATGTCACATTGATGTTGGCAGAGTTACACACAACTTTGTTGATCTAGGTGTAGAGATTGTGTGTATTACGGGGATCACTTGAAGGTATACCCACAATTATGAGTGGAAGCCTTTGAGTTGATTTCCCGGGCTAGATACCACGCCTTGTGTGTGGATCGGTGTGTTGTCCTCCCAGGCGTTGTTGTTGTTGGTGGTAACCTTATTGGCCTATCTTTCTATGTTCTTTGCAATTGTTGTGGAGGAGCAGAGTCTTCATGTGATTTTCAAGGTCGGCGTTGGCCAAACTCACTGAAGATAACGGAGGGTATACCCGATTATGTGTGGGAGCTTGCGAGGGGGTGTAAAGGAGTCCGTTAAGTAGGTCTTCAATTTAACTTTTCCACCCACTTTATCTTAACCCCTTCTTACTTTGTTCCTTTGACGTTGGATTTCATCACCAACTAGTGTGCTCATTATAAGAAGGTTTTGTTTGTTTACTTGCTTCCCTAGATTTTTTAGCGTGTGTTGTTTTGTTTTCCTTAGTGGACTCTAGATTGGATTTTTTGTTTTTTCATGGCGTCAGGTTCTCGGGAAGTGACCAATGAAGGAACCTGCTCGGGGAACCTTTTGTTTTCTTCTTCACGAAACATTGGTCCTCCTCCCGCATGGTTACTTTGAGCCTTCCGGTCTCTGGTGGATTATCGGTGTGGTTGTTTTCAACTTTCGGGGTAATCCGAATCTGCGATAAGTGCTTCGATTCGTGAAAAGCACTTCCCCAGATCATCAACACCGTGTTGATCCTTCTGCTCTTCACCGGTAAAGGTCTTCTTAGCTAATATTACGGCTTGCAGAATTAGTCTTCCGTTTCATCTTCTTCGGTGAGTTAAGAGCTAGTAACTCGGTGAATAAGAAGGAAGAAGAAAGAAGAATAAGAATAGAAAAGAATGAAACAGGATCACAAACCTCCAACCAGCTGTCAAACATGTTTGGAAAACGGCAGGTTCATTGTTAATGCGTGCTAGGGTGTTGATGATAAGATGGCCAAACAGCTTCGTGAAAGCCCAAGTACCCATAGGGCTTTGTAGGGTAAGCCATCTTCTTAAGGATTTCCCCGGTCTATCCAAGGTTATATAAGTATGGTCTACACATCCTCAAAGCCAGCCACGTGGTTAGCCTATGAACCACATGTTGATGACCTCCAGAGTCGACTAGTCACGTCTGAGTTGGAAAGAATAAAGTAAGAGTCAAAGTTCGATTAATACGGTATGCGAGGCGTTCTGTCTTCACCTTTTCCATTGTATGAATGACACCGAAGTGCGGAAGACATGACTATTTTCCGCGGCCTCAGCTTCCGACCGTATCGCAAGCTTTCACTCAACCCACCTATAGTTGATGGAATGATCAATCGGTTCCCCCTATGCATCGGAACAGTTTTGATCAAGTGGTCAATACGGTCACGTCCTTTTGGACCATTAGACCAAGTGGTTGATCTGATCTCATCCTTGGTCAACTCCACTCTCCGATTAGAGAGTGAAACCCAGTGGTTGATCCATTTCCACCCGTTGATCCTATTCTCCCCTTGGAGAATGGAAACCAAGTAGGCCGACTTTGATCTCCATCGGTCGATCCTACTCTCCCACTTCGGTAAATCCACGATCTTGCGTTTTTCTACGTTGATACAAACTCACGATAGATGTCGAGGGTATTCCTCTTCTCGTGGGACCCCACTCAAGTAATGAAGGCCATCCATTTTGATTGGGATGTTTGGATTTCGTCTTCCCTCTTACATTCCTTTCCGGATTACCGATGCAGGGTTAGGTGGTTGGGGCGTTACCAAAACATTGATAGATGAAGGTTAAAGTGTTGGTATTTTGTCCTCTATAGCGGCAGCGTTAGGTTGTCCTTCACTTGCGGCGTTATAAAAATCTGTTAGTTTTTAGCAGAAGAACTAGTCAACCTTTAGGGACCCTTCCTCGGTTCCTATAACTTTGGGAGGGAAAATTATCTTTGATGTCATGGTAATTCAGGCTACGGTTTTCTTTACTCCTTGAGGTGATATTACGTCTATGCATGAAAGCTATTATTGTCTACTCTTTTACGGTGTGATGCTTTTCCCTCCACGATGGGGCCGAGTTGTTGTTGATCAGCACAATTTCGATGACCCACGGATTTACCTCCACGAATGGTTCTTGTATGCCGACAGTATCACCCCGCCCGCGAGGTCAATTATGTGGCATTGTCATCCATGGCTTCAACCGGTAATGAGCTTAAGGTCGGTAGTTGACATGGTAATCTCTTGAGTAGGGCTATTGTTAGAGGCGATCTCTTAACTCACGTCCACGACCCTCCGATATGGTGTCCTTCCAGTGTGTTTCTTCCTTCCGGTGAAGACCTCTTGGAAACCATGGTAGATTTTGTCCCTTGACATGGTATGCATTAGGAGCATTGTCCTCTTGGAATACATGATCAAGAAGAGGTTACGAAACCGTTTTTGCGTCTCGAGGCAACCCTGGATTAAAATGAAAGCAGTGCGAGGATTGGGCGGATTTATGAGGATGGTTGCATTGTCTCACGAGGCAACCTGGGTTTAAAAAATGGCAGCAGAGGTCACAAGGGTTGAGCCTAGATTTATGAGGGATAGTTTTTTTCTAGCGTCTACAGAGGCAACCACCTCATTAAAAATGAAGCAGAGTCTAGGAAGTTGAACCTAAGATTTATCAAGATAGTTTTCGTTATACGGGCAAACCTTGTTAAAAATGAAGCGGAGGTCTAGAGAGTTGAACACGGTTTTTGGGGATAGTTTGCATCTGCGGGCACCCTTCGTTAAAAATGAAAGCAGAGAGGTTAAAGAACGCGGATTCCAGAACTGCGTATTAAGCTAGTTAAAAAATGAAATAGTTTCCCTCCTCTATTTGAGTCAAGTCCTTCATCTAGTATTTGAAGCTTATTTTCATTCTCCTTTGTAGTTGAATGAAATGAAGCTTGGGGGGCAATGTTTTCATCCTCTGGACTTCATGCTTAAGTTTGAGCCGCTAGTTTCTTAAGCTTGTGGCTAAGTACCAACCATCCCTCTCTCATGCATTGGGAAGTCACAAGCATAGTTTTATATGGTTCAAGCTTGTGTAAAAATGGAAACCACTTACCTCAAGCATAGTTTCCTCACAGCGGTTCAGAAGCTTTGTGGCAAAATGAAACTAGGGTCAAGCATAGTTTTGTTTTAGTTTTAAAGCTTGGCAAAATAAAGAATCTATCCGAGCATGGTTTTGTTTTTTCAAAGCTTCCGATAAAATGAAAACAATCCAGAGAGCTTAGTCTTTGTTCTTTCTTAGATTTAATACATGAAATTAAGTTACCGATCTTAGTTTTGTTCTTTCGTGCTCATATAACGCGGTGAGCGGCGATAAAAGTATGCTTAGTTACATTCTCATTGAGCATTTACTCGGCCACCTCGGACTTCATAAGTAGAGGCCACTAGCTTTTTAAGTTTGGGGCTAAGTACCAACCATGCATTGGGAGTGCAAGCATAGTTTTATATGGTTCAAGCTGTGTAAAAATGAAACCCTTACCTCAAGCGCGGTTTCCTGCGGTTTAAGCTTGTGAAATGAAACCCGAGATTAAGCATGAAAGTTTTGTTTAGTTTTTAAGCATTGTGAAATAAAATCCATCCCAAGCATGGTTTTGTTTTGTTTTCAGGAATTGCGTAAAATGAAAACAATCTGAGCTTAGTCTTTGTTCTTTCCTGTGCTGCGTTCAATACCTTGAGGTAGTTCGAGCTTAGTTTTTGTTCTTTATCGTTGCTTTCTAAATCAATGAGGAATAAGCTAAGCATGGTAGCTTTAGGGCTCCAACAAGGGTTATCACGAAAAGGGAACCCACCTGGAGTCCTCTTTAAGCTCTTTTTAGCTCTCTAAACATGAAAAGATCGCTGATCGACCTTGCTATTTTCACATTACTTTCGATAAAAGTATTTGAAGTATGCATTTTTTTGAGCGATAGTTTAACCCTTTTGGGTCTCGTTGGACTATTTTACGAAAAAAGAAATGAGAGAGTTCTCTTTTGAGTGTTTTTCCCAGCTCTATAATCTTGAAAAACCTTTGGGTTTACTATCTCTGGACTCATGGAAACAAACATTGAAGAGGCCATATGGGACATAGAGTTCTCTTTAAGTGTGTTTTGACTCAAACATGAAAAACCCCAGAGTTCTATCACATGGACTCGTTAAACAAAACATTGTGAGACCATGATGGGATAGAACCACTCCTTCCTAGGGTTGGTTAAACATACTCAGAGGGACTCGTCCGAAGGATGAGCTTGAAATTTACAAGCATATGTGATCCTCTTCAAGCTTAGCATGCCGCAAAATAAAGAGGTACTTACCCGGAAATGGTGGGAAAATTGGGAAAATGTATCAAACGTGATACGTAGAAAGAGTGCGGCTTTGAACATGACACCCTTTCACTTTCGCCTTGTGTCTAGGTTGGAAAATCCTCTTGTCTCTGATCATATTCCTATAAGATTACAAATTGGTCTATGATCCCACGATTTGTTGAATTCGATATTTCCAAGACGGTTGTCGTGTCATCAATATGTTCAAAGATGTTCAGCCCAAGAAGCCTTCTATTGCGTTGGCCATTTCTGCTGATCTTTAAGCCTTCTATTGCGATGACCATCCACGGCAATGGGTCCTGAATCACTTGTTACTCGATCTACATCAAATCTTGTTACTTGTTTAGAGTCATTGATGTGGGATACATAAAGGACCTCTGTGATGAGTCTTTTCACAATGGAAGCTTCAACTCGTTATCGAAATTGAACTTAGAAACCAATTAGTACTTTGGAACTTGCGTACCTCAATGGCGGGTTTCCTCGCTTTAATGATGGGTTTTCATTATTGATCCACTGATCGAAAGAGATTCCGCAGAGTGTTAAAACTGAGTTCATTTATTCACGATGGATTGGATTGTACTAGTGTACCTTGGTCATTGACATTAATGAAGGTGATTTCCCTCGCGCTTGTTAGCGATTATGCAATAATGATAGGTAATCAAGTGGTTTATACCATATTTGACTTCAGCACATGTAATCACATGGTTAGATTAATACTACATAGGAGTGGTGGAGATAGAAGACCACGAATCTTTCTCCATGATTAGGGTTAACGTTGGAGTATATTGATTATCTTGTTTGTAGTCCATTCGCGTAATGCGGTGGCTATGTTCAAATTTGAGTCTTTAACACATAAAGATCGGTGTATTTTTGGTGGCTATGTTCGATTTGAGTCATATCGGCATGGATCCACAATGTATGTTTTGTGGCCATGACTTGTCTTATTTCACATGGATCTTAAGCGTAATGCGGCATTTTATGCTTTTGAGTCATTTATTATTTTGAGTATGAGAGATACCTACCTCGGTGATGAGAATATTGATATGCTTGTATTTCCTTGTTTGTTGGCCGGGTTTTCGATAGGCTGTTCCTTGTTCCCTACACACACTTCGACAAAGTATTTCAGTTATCACTCTCTTCTAACTTCATACTTTGGGGGCTCTCCGTTACACATTACTTTCATCATCACTATGATCGTTAATTATGTATACCTATCTGTTTCCTTCAAAAGGAGTCGATTAGCCTAAGTTCCTAAAGAAGGAGAATAACTTCCTGAGAAAATAAATTGCTTTTCCTATGTAAAAACCTTATAAAGGGATGTTAGCAGGTTGCTATAGAGGCGAGGATGCGAGAATGATAATTCTCCGCGGGTGCACTATAGCCCGAGTGCTGGCGTTAAAACAGAGTTTCTATATAGCTAGGGTCTGAGAACTTGTTTCGTACGATGGGAAAAGCTTGTCACAGTTTCTTGAATCTCTTCTAGAAGGGGGAAGCTTCTATGGTGAGGTAGCATCCGAGCGATTTGGATCTTACTACGCTTTCATGATTTAGTGGGATCATCCTAACCTCATCCACCTTATCTTCTTCAACTTATAAGGAGAGGAATTCTCATGGAAAGTTAGCTTGGATGAGCTTGAGCTTGGGTTCTTTGGCTTGGAATTATTGGTTGCTTGGGTGAAATGGCTTTGAGATTTGCTTTGTCAAGATAGATTGTGAGTAGCTATCGGATCTATGGTTTGAGAATCCTTGGAGCAAGAAGTGTGTGGGGAGCAGGGAACTGTTGGAAGGGACATACGACATCAAGTAATGGTTGTAATCTCTCTTTCATGGCTAATATGATACAGGTAATATGTTTCTTCCCATAAAGTAGAGATCTACTTTATTACATAATTCCTTGATCATATGTATAGATTAGCCTATTGGATATATTATTTGCTTTCACTTTGGATGGTTTGTGCTGTTTTGATCTTGACGTGGGCGTCGGAGCGAAGTGAGGAACAAAAGAGACCAAGGAAGCGATTACAAAGTTACATATCTTCTTCTCACTTCCAATTTAATTCAATATTAGTTAGATCTAGGGGCGATATATTACGTCCTGTTTTGTTCTAGATCGGTGGATCTAGGGAGATCGATTTGTGTCCGCACTCACGGACTTATCACGAAAGCTTGATGCGGTCTATCCTCCTTAGTTAGTTCCCGAGATATTGGATAGAGTACTACTATTAGACCCGCATGTATGTCGAGCTATAACCACTGGAGGGCAAACCCTTGTGCAGTAGAACCCTTGAATACCTAACCATTTGGGATAGAAACATAAATGAATTAAAAAGCAGACCAGAATCTATTGCGGCATAGCGTGTTAGGTTTCTAAGTAAATACATATCTCTTTTCGGTTAAACATTTGGGGATTTCATCACTATAGTATTCTTCGGACCAGAGTATAACTCCAGTGTAAAAGAAAAAAAAAGTACGGAAATTTTTCACCATTATTTGAGACCTATTCCATTGGATTCATCTCTACGAAAAAGGTCTGGAAATTTTTTCACCATTATTTGAGACCTATTCCATTGGATTCATCTCTCTGCCCTTATCACTTTCATCCATATCATTTTTAGACAAAATTTTTGACCCCACCTGCCCCTTTCAGTTCACCCATCCTCATGGCCCATACACGTAGCCAAGACCTAGAAGCTCGCTTCAACACCATATAATCTGGTTTCCTAGAAACCCAAAAAGAAGTAAAACAACTCAGTGCTACTGTTGCGTCCATCGATTCGTCCATCAATGCTACCATAAATACAACCATGCAGTCCTCAATGGAGGAAGTCAAACAAGAACTTACAACCCATCTTGAATCTATCTTTGCAGCACTCTGCACCAAACTGAAGATCCCTACAGATGACCATTTCTCTGAAGCACATCCAAAGAATGAAGGTGAAACTTCCTCCCATCCCCATACCTTTCAGTCCCATCACTTTTTACGTGACATATGCCTTCCGAGGGTGGATGTGACCAAATTTGATGGCTCGGACCCCACTGGTTGGGTAACCCAAATGGAACATATTTATCTTTATATGGCATTATCGATGACTTGTCCAAACTCTAGTATGGTGTTCTCCATCTAGATCAAAAACGTTGGCAATGGTGGCAATGGAGAAAAACTTCCCGTCAAGGGTATATTGCTTGGGCCCAATTTGTGACTGAGCTTTATGAATGCGTTGACACGGACACCAACCATTTGGGTCGTTTGATAAAGTTGAAGCAATCTAGAATAGTAGAAGACTTCATAGCTGCCTTTGAATGCCTGGCTTTCCGAACAGAGGGCATGACTGATGCTTTCTTTCGAGAGTGTTTTATTAGTGGCCTCAAGGAGGAGATTCGGGCCCATGTCCTCATGGCTCACCCCTTGACTTGGGTGGAGGCTACTAAAAGAGCTAAAGAAGCACAACAGGTGGTATCATCTCAAAACCGAAAACCCTCCTTTATCCCCCACCCTAAACCTGTCACTCCCCCTACTCCATTCGCCCCATTAAAAATCCAAAAATTGACCCAGGATAAAATGGCTAAACTCCAACTCAAAGGCCTTTGTTATAATTGTGATGACAAATATTTCCCAGGCCATAAGTGTAAGGAACAAAAGATTTTTATGGCCATCTCTGAGGACATTTCAGAAGAGGATGTTGAAACTCCCATTGTGTCTGAGTCACCTGAAATCACTGACATAACCCCTCCCTCAGACCCTCCCGAAGTAGAACCCGTCATTTCCCTCAATGCTCTCACTGGTTTTTCCGCTCCCCAAACCCTCAAGTTAATCGGTTACATCAAGCATCAGAAGGTCATCATTCTAGTTGATAGTGGAAGCAACCATAATTTTATTCATCGCCTCATTGCCCAAGAAACTCATTGCTACATCCATGCTGTCAATAATTTCCAAATCATGATTGCCAATGGTGGTTCCATGAAATGTGGAGGGCATTGTGAAAATGTGCGTCTCCAAATCAGTGACTACCACCTAAAATTCCACATGTTTGCTATCGACATGGGTGGTTTTGACATTGTGTTGGGTGCCGACTGGCTAAGAACTTTGGGTCCCATTCTCATGGATTTTAAGGCATTAACCATGCAATTCAACCAGGAAGGACACCAATATAAATTCCAGGGCATCATTGTTGTTTCACCTGAGATCATTAGTTCCCATCGCATGGAAAAGATGCTAAAAAAAGGTCATTCTGGTGTCATTGCCCAACTCCATGCCATTCAAGAAATAGAAACACCCCCAGTGCCGCATGACCTCCAAGCTCTCCTTTCTAAACATCAAAGGGTATTTTCCACTCCCCAAGGCCTCCCTCCTTCCCACGGTGTTCATGATCATTCCATTCCCCTTGTACCCGAAAGCCTTCCTCCCAATATCCGTCCATATCGCCACCCCTTCTCACAAAAAAATGAAATTAAGAAAATGGTCCAGGAACTCCTTAATGCAGGTGTTATCTACCCTAGTATGAGCCCTTACTCTTCTCCTATAGTCATGGTCCTGAAGAAATAAGGTTCTTGGAGAATGTGTTTTGACTTCC
>SNQJ01S0027117.1:0-13504 GCA_010110895.2 Picea sitchensis
TGATCGTCCACTTAGGTGAAAAGAAAAACGTTGATTGTTAGTCAAGAGTTAGATATATTTTTATAATCTGCGTATAATTTATAACTCTTTCACATGCATACACAGTTGGGTTCTCATTTCCAAGTTTTCAATCCTGGACAAGAGAGTTATGTTAGGGGGTTTCTCTTCATAGGAGTACTTTGAACGGAGCTTATGCGCGACTCGTGCATGAGCCCAATCAGGACAAGTGTTGTAACCATGCTCTGATACCACTTTGTCAGATACCCACTACCTAAATCGGATTTTTCTAGTCTTCTGCCTAATCAGAATCCCTAAACATCCATGGAGGACCAGCGTAAGCTGGATCTTTCTCTCTCCCCGCTCCCATGTGGTCACGGGTCACGATCACAGTCTGAATAAATGCAGTACCTCTTTCATATTTCGCACCTCGGTGCTACAGTGATGTCGAGTCGTTTAACCTGGCAACCGCCAAATCCCGACAGGTTTAGCAAATGGCTAATAGGAGCAAATCCCAAAAGGGCCAGAGAACAGCCAATGAGAAATAGCCCCGTTGCGCGGTTAAGTGGAACACAGGTGGCAGAGAGGGAAACGTGACACGGTGTTCGACATGACAGGAGGGGCCCCACTTCACACGCCACACTATTCTAGACCCCCCCCCATTAAAGGCAGAATGGCAAGGGGGCTCCGGAATCCACCTGATCGTCGTTGATCATGATGAGTTAATCTCAACCGTTTGAGAGTTGCGCATCCAATTCCGAACCCCCCCCCCATTAAAGGTAGAATGGAAAGGGGGCTCTAGAATGCATCCTCAGTCGTAGATCTGGGCGGGTGGACTCTGGCCATCTAGATCTGTTTGCTACTTACCCTACTGCGCGCTCGCGCCTCGGTGTAAAACCAGCATCTCTTCCTCACATCGGACGGTCGTTACGGACCCTGAGATTTCCCGAAGGAATCTTGTCCATCCATCGGGACTTAACCACATGCTAGTGTCCCGACATTATGGATCGGGATTTGTCAAGGCAAGAGCCCAAGTTTTTGTAAGCGGAACTCTCGAATCCCCGATCCTCGATTTTCCCGAAACGGGTAATCTCTCAACACGTCACTTCCTTAAATCGAACGGTCCACAACTGCTCCGGGGTTTCCACCCAGGAAAATCCCAATCCCTTGTCGCCAGAACTCCCGATCTCGTGATTCTCGATTTCCCAAAATGGGAGATCTCACGACCCATGGCCTCCGTCAATCAGACGATTTAGATCCGTCCCGGGGTTTTCACCATAGAAAATCCCGAACTCTTGTCAACAGGAATCCTGATTCCGTGGTTCTCGATTTCCCGAAATGGGTGATCTCTTGACGCGTGGCCTCCGTCAATCGGACGGTTTAGATCCGTCCCGGGGTTTTCACCATAGAAAATCCTGAACTCTTGTCAACAGGAATCTCGATTCCGCAATTCCCGATTTTTCGAAATGGGTGATCTCTTGACGCGTGGCCTCCGTAAATCGAACGGCCTAGATCTATTCCAGGGTTTTCGCCCCTATACACTGGAGTCTTAACCCTCAGGTAACTCCTGACATATCCAACGGCTGTCGGGTTTTTCAGCCAAGATCTGATGGCTCATAATGGTTCCTACCCATGCATGCTTCCACGACTCCCTGGTCGTGGAAAACATCCACAGTCCAGATACTCTCATGAACCTTGGGGATCTACGGTCCTAAACTCTTCTCTACCCACGAAGACACAGGAAAAACCAAGTGGTAAGGCATTTAATGCCCTACTTTCTCATACTAATCTAACGGTTGTGGATGACCGCAGATTCCCCGATGAAATCTCGTCCGTCGATTAATACCTATAAGGTTAAGGTACTTAACTTTCCAGCTCCTTCCTCCGATCTGATGGTTGTGAGTGACCACAGATCTCCCGACGGGATCTCATCCGTCGATTCATTACTTCATCCTTATGTTGTCATTTCGGTTTTCAAGAGGATCGTTCCTCCTTATGCAGGGTTACTAAGGCCTTACGCCTTCACAACTGCCTTCCCGGTTCTTGATGGGCTTTTCAAGGAAGGTATTTCTATGGGGAAAATTACTCAGGGTACTACCTGAGGTATATAAGGATGTCATCCTCCCGAGAGCCAGGCGTGAAGTCTGAGTTCAATCAGTACGCACACAAATAACGAATTCATGAGGACATAAACCATACGTAGTCTTTCTATATAAATATACAACTACTAGTACTTATCAAAACACCATACATTCATTCTTGTAATGAAATCATTCACAGTTTCACAGCTTATGAGCATAATTATCAGAATAAGCACATATATATATTTCAAGATGCCAGAGGCAAAACACTTATCAGGGATAACACCAGGGGTCAAGCAACTGCTGAGAGGGGTGCCCGTTTCCACCCAACTGTAGGCTTAGTGACTCCCAACGGATTTACCACTAGCCACCCCTGAGCTGAGACCACGATGTTGTGAGACTGCGTCTCTGTTTTCCAATGACCAGGAGTGAAGGTTGCAATCCTTCCTCTCTACTATCACTCACTCTGCATATTGCCAGAGTTCTCCCCTCGCGTCTGCCCCCAATCGCTTCTACCCCACGCCTTATCCTCTTGCGAGGTTGTGTGTGGTGCGATTACCCTCGCGCTGATCAGGTCTGACGACTCTACGGATGGGAGGTTCACCTCCCATCCTTCATTAAACCATCTACCTACCAGCGTGCGAGACATTTAATTCAGGGCCAGTGAGCCGCTTTTGGTTCTCCGGGCCAGTGGAGTCCAAATACGGTATTAATTCTCGGTGGAAGTTAACGCCACCTTTCCAGGTGCCTTCCACCGCCATCGTGGTATCTTTTTCTGCACATCCCCTCTCAGTAGTCCTGCAATATAAATTCATAATGTTATTCACATTTATTGACCTTTTCCACAAGGTCCGTTTACATCACATTTTCACATTTATGAGTTTGCCACAGTTCTTGGCCAGTCCAGTTATTTTTACAAGCTGGGGGAAACAAGGTGTTACAGAGGTCATGATAGGCTCTGGTGACTTCTAGTCCTAATTCTTCCATGACAGTTTTGGGCATAAGGTTGTGGGAAGCCCTCGAATCCATCAAACAGTTGTGCAGTACCTTGTCATGTACGTTCAAGGATGTGTAGAAGGGAGGGGATGAATCGTTCCTTGTCATGTACCTTCATTTTCTCCATCTCTAAAGATAGAGACTTCACTATCTTGGTCAATTGATCCACTTGAGGGTGAGGCACAGAAGTGCCAGAAGTTGAGGCTTTGGATCTTCCCTTTCTCATGTCTACATCAGTCTTATTCCTCAGTCTGTCAACTGCCAATACATTAGATTCCACCTCTATGGCCGCATCTTCCATTTGAGCTAGGGAGGTAGCTCTTATTTCTCTCAATAGAAGACAGAAGTCAGGGTCGAATGCACTAACATAAGAAATTTTTGCAGAGGCCTCTGTGGGTTTGATCTCAGTAGGGATCTTATTATACATCTTATTGAATCTTTTGGAGAAGTCTGAGACAGACACTCCTTCCATTTTTTTCAAAGACCCGAACTCTGTCATGTAATACATGAAATCCTTCTTATCTCCCCACTGCCTCAGGAAAGCACTATCTAGAGCTTCAATCCCAACAATAGATCCGGGGGCCAATCTCCTAAACCACTTCCTCACCTCACCGTCCAGGCTCTGGACGAAGACTCTCATCCAAACATCTTCATTTTCAATGTTCAGGTTGTCTGCATAACTGTAGAAAGCAGCCAGGTGCTCTTCCGCAGTTATGTCCTCTTCCCCAGTGAACTTGGGCATATATTTCAAGTAATCTCCAGCAAGGAGAGGATTCATAGGTTGGGGTAGGATTAAGGGATCATATCTGGCAGCTACTATGGCGTCCATTCTATTTAGAGGGGGATTAGCACCAACCATAGGAACAACAGGTGTGGGGGAATCAGGAGGAGATGAGGTTTGAAGCGGAAAGACAGGAGCTGAGCTTGCAGAATGGGAGGGGAACTGCAGTGAATCTGGAGAACAGGCTTGCGGGCTTAAAGGCACAGAAATATCCCTTCCCTCAACAACAGTAATAACAGGAGGAGGGGTAGTAAAACCCGGGGTAGGAGAATGTTCAGAGGCGCTGGGTCTGAACTAGGGTACCACCTCGGGGGAGAGGGGAGTGACAAGAGTTTCTCCTACTAATTCGAGACCAGGAGGAGAAAATCTAGCAGGAACACTCCCGAAATTTAGACTACGAGAAACTATGATAGAAGGTAATAAAACAGGATGAAATGAAGGGGTTGGAGTTTCTACAAAATCTTGAAAATCACCAGAAATACATGTTTTAGCAGTAGAAGTATCGCCTTCAGAAGACTTTCCCTTTCTGATAATCTTCTTTGGGTCAACTTTAGGTGGAACTAACGGCAGCTGAGGAGTAGACCTTGTGTGTCTGCCTCTAGAAGCCACGGCTAAAACAATGCAATCGCTTATGGGTTGGAACCAGTGGGGTCGCCCAGCGGAATCGCGTCAATGGAGTCGCTAGGTGCACAATAGCAATCTTGATAGTTTTGATATCTGATGCACCTTCAGAAATAGTTAATCGTTGTCGTTCAATCCCGGGGAAGATATTCAACTTCGTCCCAAGCAACAGCGCCAGAAATGTTAGCGTTAGAAGTCACTCCTGGATTGCGACAGGAGCAAAGCCCAACACCCATCAGTTTATGTCACGAATAATTTAATGGGGTGACCGAATGGATAGAGACTCAAGAGGAAAACGTTCAAACTCAGAAAACCGAACTTGATATATAAAAAACAAAGGAGGTATTGGCCTAACTTCCGTCAGTGAGTTGATTATAAAATGAGCAGATGGAAGACTTGGTGAGATGAGTGAGCAAGACTGCTTCGGGCATCAGGCCTTTCAGCAGCTTGGGGAAGAAAAACTCAGAATACAAGATCCTCTTGGTTCAGAGCTTCAGGGAACTGAAGGGGTGACTTGACTGGATCCTCCAATTCTAAGTCATTCAGCATTGAGAAAATACAAGGACTGATTAGAAACAATGCAACCATAAAAGTGATCCAACATACATCATCCTATAACAGCGCAACTCGACTAGATCCTCCAATTCCGAGTTGTTCTAACACAGTGTAAACAAAGAGATGGAAATAAACTGACATTCATAAGGCAAGAAGTCTCAAGTGCCAATACATAACCAGAGCAATCAGTGCTTCGTTAAAAATTTACAATCGGGAGCCTAGCTCAACCATCGATGCTTACAAAAATACAATAATTGAGAATATATACTCAGAGCAGTGTGCTTCCCTTGGCATCAGTAGGGTAGCTGAAACATTAAATTCCAACCTATCGTGTGCAGGTTCTTTGATCAAACGAGAACATCAGATCGGCATGGGCCTTTCAGATCAACCTGCACACCGGACAGTCTTGGGCAGACTGCCTGCCAGAACTTCCATGCCTCACATTCATGGCTAGAACTGAAGTTTCAGCTACCAACCTTTTTTTCAATAATCACTCCCTTCTATGGCGAGCGACCGAAACTTCGAGCACAAGAAATGACCACGCGCTCGCTTCCCGAGCTCGGGGGTTAGCTTTCCTTGTTGTACCCCACGGTCATGACCTGGAGCCTTTTTGTAAGGTGCTTCGATCCTCTTCCTCCTTTTGGGAAGTCCCTCTTATTTTGAACATATTATCTCCATGTCCCTTGATTTCTTTGTCTCTACCCCATACGACCTTGCACTGTGACCGTGGGCCCGTGCCCAAGGCATTTTCGCATCTTGCGTATTGCGAATGGGAGGGGAGAGACCCCTGCATTCCAAAATCGTGATGTCTGAAGTTGTGACACTGAGTGCCTTCGGCACTTCGTGTTTCGGGGATCCCAGCAGAAAAGGAAAAATGTTTCAAATTCGCGATGGGCGAAGCTACAACAGAGCCTGATCACGTGCCACGTGCTCCTCCGAGATTGACAGCCTGGATCATTTTGGCAATATTGTGGGCCGGGTCCTGGACGCCTTCGACACTTCGCGTCTCACGGCTAGGAGGAGGTTGGTCTTCGTTCTTCAAAGTCACGATGCGCGAAGAGGCGATAGAGCCTAATCGCACACCACATGTCCCTCTCTGATCGGATATCTCTGAACACTTGGTAATATTGTGGGCCCAAAACCCGGGCGCCTTTGGCACTTTGCGTCTCGCGGGTGGGAGGAGGCTAGTCCTCGAAACTTCGCGAGTGCCCCACGGAGAATTCCGACCGTTCACTTCTTTGAAAACTTCTGCACTATACTTGGCGCGATTTGGTTGACTGCAATTACCCTCCGTCTATTGCTCTGCTCCGTCGATGAATCCTTGCCATCGAAAAAAAATTGCCCGCTCGCTTAATTTTAAGCCTGAAAAGAGATTTTTTTGTGCTACGCTTGGGCACTTCTCGTGCAGCCTGCAAACCTGGATACTCTTATGCTCGAGACAAGAATTGTTTCTAACACTTCCCATGAGGTAATGTCTCCATTTATTTAGAGCGTGAACGATGGCCGCCAACTCCAAATCATGAGTTGCATAGTTCCTTTTGTGCTCTTTCAACTTTTTGGATTCATAAAAAATTACGAACCCATTCTGACTGAGGACTCATCCCAGTCCTTCTTTGCATGCATCTATACACACTACAAAGCCTTCATTCGGATCTGCAATCCTCAAGATTGGAGCACTGGTTAACAGTTGCTTCAATTGCTGGAATCTTTTCTCACATTCCTCTGTCCAGTGAAATTTCTTCTCCTTCCTTTGCAAGGAAGTGATAGGGTGAGCTATCCTTGAGAATCCTGCAATGAACCTTCTGTAATAGCCAGCTAGACCCATAAAGGATCTGACTTCCGTCACATTCTTTGGCGTTGACCATTCTCTAATGGCCTCAATCTTCTTAGGATCTACAGCTATCCCATCCTTCGAAATAATATGCCCCAAGTAATGGATCTGCTCCTGATAAAACGAGCACTTGCTCAACTTGGCATACAGTTGGTGCTCTCTTAGCACCTGCAACACCATCCTCAGATGCTACTCATGCTCTTCCTCTGACTTGGAATACACTAGAATGTCATCCAAGAAGACTATGACAAACTTGTCTAGATAGTCCTTGAATACACCATTCATCAGGCACATAAAAACAGCGGGTGCGTTCGACAGCCCAAAGCACCACTGTGAACTCGTAATGACCATGCCTTTGTCTAAGGGTGGTCTTGATGATGTTTTCATCCTTTATCCTTACTTGGTGATATCCTGACTTGAGATCTATCTTCGAAAATATCTTTGCATCCTTCAACTAATCGAAGAGGTCATAAATCATCGACAGAGGATATTTTTTCTTTACATTTACTTTGTTCAATTGTCTGAAATCGATACACAATCTCAATGTCCCATCCTTCTTCTTCACGAACAGGACCGGGGCTCCCCAAGGTGACAAACTTGGGCGTATATACCCCTTCTTCGGAAGCTCTTCAAGCTAGAATTGTTGTTCTTTCAGTTTTGGCATACTCATTCTGTAAAGAGCTTTCGACACTGAAGTTGCTCCAGGCATCAAGTTTACAGAGAAGTCAATATCTCTCTTTGGGGGTAGTCCAGGTACCTCCTGAAATACATCTTGAAACTCCTTTAGTACCGCATGATCTCCAATATTTGAGACTTCATCCTTAGATGCTTCCTCCACATGGGCTGCAAATAATTGACAGCCTTTCCTGTAGCTCTTCTTCAACTACATTGCTGAGATTTCTCTAATAGCAACAGCTCTGGGAATTCCTTGGATTGTTTTCCAATTTCCTTCCTCATCCAAGCAAGTGAATGCCTTGTTACGACTGTCCAGGATGGCATGGTGTTGGTCCAACCAGTCCATCCCAATTAGACATAAGAACCTAAAGGAAAAATGTTCAATTCATCCTTTGTGCTCAGTCCATTCATGTCCACTGGATAGGACTTACTAACTTAGTGACTTTCCTCTTGGTTCCTATATCCAACTGCACTAACCAAGACTTTTCATGTTTTCTTCTCGACAACTACAAAATTTCCACCACTCTAGGATCTATATAACTATGACTAGACGCTGAATCAATTAAAATAGTAAAGGCATGGTTGTTGATCATACCTTCCACTTCAATCATCTGTGATTGATATTATGCGTGCTTATTGTTTAAGGCTGCGTAGATTCTTGGTATTCTACTTCCCATGTCTTCCACTGTTTCATCTTGCTGAACATTATGGAAAGCTCTCACTTTGCCATTTTTGTGAGGACAATCTTTGTACTTGTGGTTCCCCTGACAACCCCAACACTGAATGGGCATCTGCCTTGGCCTTTGTCCCCCTGCATCAGCCATTCTCAACTCTCTAAAAGATGGTTGTCCTTGAGGATTGTTTCTGAAAAAGGGAGGTTTGTTTCCCTTCTGCCTCTGCTCTTTCTTGAACTTCTTTTGGTCATCCCAAGCCTTCTGAAAGGTAGGCTTTTCTCTTTGTTGTTCAAAAAAGCATTTCTCTCTTATTATCGTTTCTTCCATAGTCTTAGGGTCATCATATTGAATCTTGTCCCCAATGGAAGGTGGTAGTCCACTCAGATACCTTTGAATTTTGACAGTTTCATCTTTGATGAATGGGACATACTTTAGTAATTCCAAAAACCTTCATTCATATTCATCAATGGTCATGCTTCCCAGCTTGAGTTCAAAGAACTCTTTCATCTTTTTGTCGTAGTATCTTTTAGTCAAGTATTTCTTCTCGAAATACCTCTTGAATTCTTTCCAAGTGATATCTTTCTCTCTAATGTGTTGCACATGCACAAGTTGATCCCACCACATGGAATCTTTTCCTTTCAATTGATACATCGCAATTCTTTCTTCTACATGAGAGGAATAATTTTGCAGTTGGAAATATTTCCTCATGCCAAGAAACCATGTTTCAGCATCTTCCTCCTTCTTATGTTCTCCATCAAACGTAGGAGGTTTAATCTTGTTCATTTCGCCCTTCAGTTCATCCACTCCATATCTCATGTGCTTTCTGGTAGGAGATGTGTTGGAACTATTGTGTTTCCTCCTCTTGGAGCGACCTTGGGAGTGATGATGGTGTTTACCAACACTCCTTGATCTTCTTCCCTCAGAAGTCTGGTGACTCCCTGTTTTGCTCGAGTCTCTCTCCTTGTCCAACTTCTTTTCTATTCTCTCCAGACTCTTCACCAACTTTAAGTTGAATTCTCCCTGTTGTTCCTTAGCTTTCATGAGCTTTCTACTGTCTGCTCAGTGAGTTTGGGCATCTTTCTGCAATCTTTCAATGATTTTCATCATATGCCCTTCCTTATCTATCTCTTCTCCATGCCCATTGGAGTTCGACCCTTCAACTCTCAAATGAACATCCATCCCTTTAGCTTCATTCTCTGAACTGGAAGCATTTTGTGCCTCCTCCATTTCTTTACACTCAGTGGCAACTCTATTCGGTTCTGGCACTCGTTAAACTTCTGCAAACACAACATGCAGGCAACCAGAATTTGTCAGGCCATAATTCCTTAACAAATCCCACAGCATTCATAAACAAATTTGATTACAGAGAACGTTCAGATTTCACTTTCTTTCGAGGCTCTGCTCTGCGAAGTTTTTGGGCACTAGCCCATTTATCTCAGTCCCCCAACCCACGTGATCACGGGCGTGATCAAGCGCTAGGTAAAAAGGTGCTACTCGATTCTTCGACCCTCAAAAATTTCAAAGTGCAATACGACAATCTCTCGAAGTTCAGATTACCGAACTCACAAAGTAAGGTGGATCAACCGTCCACGTCTACCCAGCGTCTTACGGCGGACACACACTATGGAACTCTAGGTGTCTGAGTTCCGGGACTTCGGGTCTTCGAAACTTCGGGACTTCGAAAGTTCGGAGCTTCGAGACTTCAGAAGTTCTCACACTTGCTTCCTTTCTATCATTCGAATTATGAAATTCCGAACCCCGGGTCCACATGGTACAGATGTCACCAACTCAGGTGGTGGAACGTGGCATGTCTAGGAAGGTCCACATCACCTCTGGCGACATCATCCGGCCCAACCACGCCTACTCTCGCTTTGGAACTTCGGATTTTGGAAGTTCTCCCCTCAACATACTTTAATTCGCCCAAAATCCGAAATCTCGATCTGCTCCTTTACTTGATCCAACTGTCAAGCTCTTTTCCTACGATCTACGGTGTAGATCTCCTTCGGGACTTCAGCGCTTCGGTTTTTTGCCTTTCTCATATCTTTGCATCAAGCTTCTCCGACGTCGCGAAGTTCGAAGGGCTTCCAGGTTAACCCTTCTGCGCTTTCTCCAGATCTAACGGTCGTAAAGGTTTTTCCTTTCCTTCCGAACAGATCCTACGGCTCCCACACCCCAAGTGTTGAGCTCTCTCTCTCTCTCTCTCTGGTCAAATACCACGCCGGCTACGGTTTATTCTTCCGCTACTCCTCCCGAGCTTTGTAACACGACCAAGTAACCCCTTGGCACTGAGAAACATTCTAAGGTTCGAAATTGGTTCCATTCGAACACCATTTCCCCTCGAAACCTTGGGTCCAAAGACCACTTATCCAGCCCATCCAAGCTCAGCGTTGAAACCATGGCTCTGATACCAATTTGTAAAGTCCCCGACCATCAACCCCACAGTCGGGAAACGCTACTACGCGGAACATTCTCATATATATATATAACATGCATATTTAATGAAAATTAACCAAACAATACAAAGTAATCACAAACTTATTGCTAACATACAGAATTAATGGAATTAACAGTAACTCATACATTCAACGGAATACATGAAAACATTTCAAAGACACAGACATGCATCTCATATAAATTAAGTACAAAATTAATACTTATCTTTAAACTGGAGTAATTCCACCAACTTTGTGCAGACCTTTCACAAACCTCCCAGCCTTATACCACGTTGCTCATCACGCTTAGCAGTGGGTCACCCCCGAGCTGGGACCAAGCTCCACCCAAGGCAAGGGAATCCTAGACTAGGCTGAGGTTACAGGAAAAATGCACAGTACAACCGGAAGGATTCTCTCCAGGAGCCTTCTTACGCCCACTACTCACGGAGTCTCATTCCCCACGTGCCTGTTCCACCCAGGAGTATACACCTTAACAAGCACAATCCATCGGTTGCTTCACCTCCCTCTCTGCATTTCAGCAACAGGCTGGATCAGGAATTCTCAGAGCTTTGTAGCTGGTGTTGGATTCTCTCTAGGAGAAAACCACTTCTCGGCAGACTCTCTCACCTAGAATAGTTGCTCACGGGCCTGACAACCTGCCTCTTCAACCACGGGCCTGAAAACCCGCTTCTTCAACCAGTTCAACTCAATTCACGCAAGGTAAGGATAATAGCAACAACAACTGGTCAACACCACTCAGGAAAACAGAGGGCAGCAACCCACGAACAGTTCAAGTACGGACTTGGCTCTGCAGGGGCGGATAAACTGGGTTCACAGGATGCACATAAGACACAGATCAGTGCATGGGTTTTCCACTGGTTTTCAAGGTGCGTGACAAGGAATCAACGCAGAGGTCGAATGCATACTCAAACAATTCAGACGGAGGATGTGTTGGCTTCTTAGGAAAACATCACGGTTTTATGGTTTCAGTGTTGCGTGAGGGTATGCAGAGATCATACGCTGACGCCACACGGTTCAGACAACGGACTGAAGAATGAAGGATGAACCCCCATCACGGCTCAATGCTTGGGTTAAATTGCATGTGCCTGGGCCGACACATGTTTCCCATGAAGCTGCATGCACTCCATCAAGTATGCATTCCCTTTTCCAGGAACTTAGGATAAAAACATTTCTTTCACACAGCTTTGGAATAATAATAAATTATTATTCTCAAGGACTTAAGCCCCTAAGCTTAGCCTCTCTTTCCAACCTTTCATCCCCCTTTCCCTTACCCACTATATGGAAGCTTAGTCTCCCATCACTCTTTCTTCGTGGTCGGTCTGCACACATTGATGTTTATATTTTATTAATGTTCTGCATAATTACATATACAAAAACAGGCTCCTGGCCTTTAACACTTAGGCTCTCTGGCCCAACAACACATAAGCCCACCAGCTTATGAATACTCGGCTCACCAGCCTACAAAATATGTTTACAATTCATAAATACAACAGGGGCTTGTCCTTGGGGTATTACATTCACTATCCTATAGATCTTGCATATTGATTTTTCCTACTGTCGTCGATGGGTTTACATTGCTTTGTTCGGTGCGACAACATTTTTGGATTTCTTCTTACTTGACTTCTGAAATTTTCTCTGCCCATTTTCCCTTCTTTGTTTTTGGACGCTTCCCTTCAATGTTTTCTACCTTGTGATCTTCAATTGCTAGGGCCTGGAAATTGTTTGAGTCCTTTGAGGCTTCCCCAGTGGGCTTGTTTCCTTTTCAATCGAATTTTATTTTGTTGGGAATATTTACGAATCCTTTTGCATCCACCTCTTCTTTACCTTTGTTTGTTGCCTATGTTGTGTTCTATGGACAGTTTCTGAATAGGTGGGCGTGCTCATGACACTTCCAGCATCGAAACAGAATGTGCTCATAATCTATGGTCTAAACCCATTCGTCGTCTTGGAAAGAAATGATGATTGCTTCTGGTAAGGCTCCTGCCACATTCATATACACACATATCCTTACGTAAGATGTATATCTTGTCATATTTATGATCTTAGAAAGTTTGAAGAAGGAACTGAGGGTATTTCCTATCCCTTCTAGTGTTTTTGGATGTCAGAATTCATGTGGTAAAGAATATAATTTGATCCACATCGGAGTTGTTCTGTAGTCCTCTTTCTACGAGTAGAAACGTTCCGTCCAATACCTCAAATGTAGCCATGTTGAATTAAAGAATTAGGGTCCCTCATCAAAGACTTCATCTATATCTTCAGTGTAGGAGAATATTACTATGAAGAAACTTTTGGACCCGAGCTTAAGGTCTATGTCACCTTTGACTTTCCATCATGATTTTATCCATACCATTAGTGCTTTTCCCAATTGCCAAATTCCCATGAATTTCTCGATAACCACGTGGTCCTCCATGTACCGAATGTAGCTCCCAATCAAAGGAGTTGTGACCTCGTACTGCAGGTTCTCCACTGTATTAGCCAGACAATCATTTTTCAGTCTCATGTTGAATTTGTTGCTCGTGCTTATTACAACGACAGGTTGGTCAGATGTATGCAGACTATTGACCGGCCCTGCCATCGTGACGTCTCCTAGCAACTTGTTGGTCTTGTCTGCCCTGCCTCCTTAAACGATTTAATTTTCTCCTAGTCTTTTGTCGATTCTACCAACGCATCCAAATCCCCCTCCGCCATTGTAAACCTAACACTCCTATCGAGATCCCTGAACGCATGTACTCCCCATCCTAACCCTAACTCCCTAACTAGCTCCTCTCACCATTGTTCTCCAAAATAATTTTAAATTTAACTTATATTAAAAATGTAATTTTTAAATGTTAAAATTTTTA
>SNQJ01S0027117.1:14275-35974 GCA_010110895.2 Picea sitchensis
TATATATATATATATATATATATATATATATTAAAAGGATTGTACATATTAAATATAGTTGTATATGTGTATAAAAAGGACTGCATATGAATAGAGGAGTTAGATAATGGACATTCATTTTTTATTAAATTAACATGACTAAATAAACCAGATAAACCAATTTTAATTTCAGTGAAGGTTAACCACCATCATCCTTATATGATTAGAAAAACTGTAATAAACATTTCTCACAACATAAAACACCACCAACATACATTTTTTACAGCATGATCTCACACATCTGCACTACGTTTCTCACATGAATATGGGGAACTTTATGGCCATTTATTTACACAAGCAAACAAACGCTGTTACCTTATGAAGAATGGTAGAGTTTCATTTGGTTTCTTAGTGTTCTCATTGGCAGACAGTGAGAGGTTCGTACGTTCGAATGATGAAGAAATTCTCATAGAGGGCACCTGCGAGACCGCCTCCAACCAGAGGGCCGACCCAATACACCCAATGGTCTCTCCACTCCCACATAACAAACGCCGGCCCAAATGAACGGGCAGGGTTCATTGATGCACCTGAGAACGGCCCTCCCGCCATTATATTTGCGCCCACAACCAGCGCTACGCACAGAGGCGCCATTAGTACACCCATTGATCCCCTCTTCGGATCAACCACTGTTGCATACACTGTAAACAGCAACGAGAAGGTCAGGACCATCTCCATAACGACTCCTTCAATATATCCCGTTCCACCGGCCAACGTATGAACTGGGATTCCCTGCAGTTACAACATCATCCAAGGTCCATTCATAAAGCAATCAACACTTTTTATTTTTTGGTGTCTGAACAAACCAAACCTGACTAATGTAAGAAAAATCCTGCTTGTTCTCAACTAACCACACATTTATTGCATAATATATACAAATTTGTCTTTAAAATAGTAAAAAGGCAAGCTTACCATTCCTCCTGTTATGAACTCGAGCAGAAAGCAGGCAAGTGTGGAGCCCAGGAGCTGAGCGATCCAGTACAAAATAGACCTGAGAAGAGTGATATGCCCCCCAACTGCTAATCCCAACGTGACCGCAGGGTTAAGATGTCCTCCCGATATATGAAACCCAGCTGAGACCATTGCATACACTGCAAATGTATGGGTCAGAGCAATGATGACCAGTCCTGCTCCTGGTGTCAAAGCTGAGCTTTCGGACAGTTTGTCTGCGTGGAAGAAGATCAAGTACTTAGTATGTAAATAAACACAATCTGGATGTGTTTCTTTTGCAGTTTTCTGGAATAGATTTTAGGATTATAAAATCTAGTCTTCTTTATTGCAAAATCAATTAACATTAAGTAATCAGTTTGCAGATAAATACTGTATAAATTCTCAGTTTGTTGTTTCATAGAACAGCTTGTACAGCTATAAATTCTCTTTTTTATTGCAAAATCTACTCTGTTTAAAATTACAATTTTTTTTTCAATTTTATGTTTATTTGGTTGTTTTCTGAAATAGTTAAGATTATAAAAAAATAAAAATAAAAAAAACTTTCCATTATATATTTTTAAGGAAAAACCCAAGTATCAAGTTATTGTGAGGATAGTGTTAAATTCTTCAATGTACATAGCCTGTTTCTTTCCAGGATATATTGTTTGAAAAAATTCAATTATTTTCTCTCATTTGAGGATAGTATTTGAGGATAAACCATAAAATCTTCAAAGCACAAGGCAGGTAAAAACAAAGCTTAAAGTTATTATAGTAATATACTAGTTAAAATCTCAACATGTTATTTGCTGGAATTGAATCTAGATAGAAGAATAACAATCCTGTTTCTTTCCAGGATATATTGTTTGGAAAAACTCAACTATTTTCTCTCATTTGAGGATAAACCATAAAATCTTCAAAGCACAAGGCAGGTAAAAACAAAGCTTCAACCTATTACAGTAATTTATTCTTATTAAAAGTTCAACATGTTACTTGCTGGAATTGAATCTAGATAAAAGAATAACAATCGTTCCTCTCAACCATCCAAACTAAACCCAATTGACAAATCTCCTCTCTTCCTTTTTGTAAAAAAAATTCTTTCAACCATCCAAACTAAACCCAATTGACAAATCTCCTCTCTTCCTTTTTGTAAAAAAAATTCTTTCATTATAACATTTATTACAGTTCCAAAATTATAAAATGTTTTTCATTAAACTTATAAACCTAAACCTTAAAAAAATATTTTACAACTCTAAAATCTTCTCTCATCTTTATAATCTATTGAAAAAGGGCAAAGGAAAATCTAAACCTACTCACTGTTCAGACAACGAACAGATTAACAGTATACAAGGACTTAATTAATTCGTGATGATGGAAGGACTTAATTTGTTCATGATGATTGAAGTGAACTAATTACCAACTGTCAAGGCTGATCCCACGCCTGCAAACACAAACAGGAAAGTGCAGACGAGTTCTGCAACAGTTGCCCTAATAGAATCCGCTTGAGTGGCCTCTTCCACACGCCCTACTGCAATTTTTACCATATTGTGAACTCTTATTATGAAATCACATTCGGCACTAAATATTTCAGCTCCAATTCTTGATCTGCAGTCTACTTCAGTGATATAGGCTATTCATGTACTGTCATCAAGGTCTCTCCCAGATAAGCGTAGCCAATCTGATAGCCGAGATGGAAATCTAGAGTTGAGCAGCCATACAGCAGTTGCTGGCTCACTGGCTGGCAAATGAAGTTAACCCTCCAGTTATAATTTTTCTGCGGTACACATCTCAGATTTAAAGAGCTGGGTTGGGGTTCCTACAGAAACCCTTTCCACTCAAAATTACATACATACATAGTGTATGGATGAGAAACTATATAACTATTTATGCATGACAATGAATATCAGCAGCACAGCTGTGTCTGTCTGTATCATAAAGTGAAGATGACGTACGCCATGACTGTGGTTAACGTGCATATTCCTCTATTGATTTGATTTGAGAACTTTAAACCTACACAATTTGAGGCAGCAGATCACTGATGTATACCCTTAAAGTGTACGTTGACCCACATATAGTGGGAATCCGAGAGTGAGCACCAACCCCACCAGCCCAAAAGTGTCCGGTGCCAAAATAGTGCAGGAAAGATCCGTGGTAAAGATCCCGTGGATGACCTTACAAGTTGCCCAGTCAGGTTTTTTCTGCATTCTTCAGAATCTAGAGACTGAAGGAGGCTCAACTAATAAGTCAAGGGGAAGGGGAGATCATACTTACACTAACAAGATATGACCGTATCCCAATAACATTGCTCAGCAGAGTTTAGCTTGCTTATTTTAAAAAAAAATTAACATGAAAGGAAAAATAAAATAGGATCAAAGGCAAAATTTCCATTAAGTTTAATGGAATTTGAAATTCTGAGCGGATTGAATTTCCCAAAACCTCTTTAACCATTAAAAAAACCCATATTGTCATAAAATTATAATCCTGGTATTTGGAGTTATGAAGGTGTGGCTGGGGCACATATCATGTTTTCTGGCCTGTGCAAAAAAACCATATTGTCATAAAATTATAATCCTGGTATTTGGAGTTATGAAGGTGTGGCTGGGGCACATATCATGTTTTCTGGCCTGTGCTTTTTGGCATTGGGTATACTGGGATCTGGAAATATTCTGTGATGAAAGTTTATATTATAAGAAATGTTCCCAAAATCCACAATATTCATGTCATTGTTTTAAGATGATCAATTGGATACATTATTGAGACTCTTTTGTTTTAATGATAAATCCAATTGGTAATTTAGAAAAGTTGACAAACTCAAGATGATTACTATGGATTTTTCTATTGAAACTCTTTTGTTTCGATGATGAATCCAATTGATAATTTAGAAAAGTTGACAAACTCAAGATGACTACTATGGATTTTTCTAACATTTCTGATAACAATTCCCATCACAGAAATCTCAACAATATTAAGACTCTTTTGTTCAGATGATGAATCCAGTTGGTAATAATGAAAGGTTGACAAACTCAACATGACTACTATGGATTCTCAACATTATTGGGACTCTTTTGTTCAGATCAATAAATCCAGTTGGTAATAGTGAAAGGTTGACAAACTCAACAAACTCAACATAACTATTATTATGGATTCTCAACATTATTGGGACTCTTTTGTTCAGATGATGAATCCAGTTGGTAATAGTGAAAGGTTGACAAACTCAACATGACTACTGTGGATTTTTCTAACATTTCTGATAACTGATAACAACTCCTACCACAGAAATCTCAATACAAGTTTATATTTTTACCATTCCCAATGCTATGAATGCTACTATCCTATGATCGCACAAACTGTTACTGTTAACCTAACAAATAGTAATTGCTATCTGTTCTGCAAATGCCTATTTAAACCAGTATACACCCGTGTTAATCTCAATCTCACAGGCACACTGATTAAAAAAATCAATTCCATGCTACTCTACAGACACAAACAAAAAAGACATATCCTACCCCACCAAGACTATTAAACACCTAAATTCTATTGCAAGTATGGAAGCTTTCCTTTTCTCTCTTCTGTCATAATTGTGTACGTCTGTATTGTCATGGTTCTGAATCCTGAAGTCTGTAAAACAACCAATATATTATTTATCGTCTAAGTGGGCCGTTACTATCTTGCTCACAATAATGGCCTCTTCGTGCAGAGGAAGATGTGATTTCAGATGTCATGTCATTTTATATGTGTGATTTTTAAAATTACATCTTTGGAGTGAAAAATCACACATAAAATTTTGGAGTGAAAAATCACACATAAAATTATATTTTATATGTGTGATTTTTAAAATTACATTTTTATATTTGTCATTATAAATAATGTGTGAATTTTAAAATTACATTTTTATATGATAGTAGTTTAAATTTTATTTTATTTTTGTTGTTTTTTGGTAATTTTTTTTGTTTGATTTTATTGGAAATTCGGTAATGACTGGTTGGATCTGTAGATTTGTGTGGTTAAGTTTGTATAATTCTAGTGTTTAAGGAGTTTTTCAGCAGGTAGAATCCATTTATACATTCAGAAATACAATTTAAACAACAAAAAAATAGTGATTTTGTCCAAATTTACAGTGCCCTATTCCAACCAAGAAACCCTTGTTCTTTTTATATGTGTGATTTTTAAAATTACATTTTGAAATGAAATCACTCATTATCATAAATTTAATTTAATATGGTTTTTGAAATTATATTTAAGTGAATTGATGGAAATATGGAGAATCATTTTACCATGGAATGAAATCACTAGAAATCATTAAATTAAATTTATTATTATTTTAAGACATCATTAAATTTAATTTTTTATTATTTTAAGATGTTTTCTTGAGTTTTAATATTTACAAATCATTAAATTTGTTAATAAAATATTATTAAATTTAGTGAATATTATATGAGAATGAAAAAAGAAATATCACCAAAATTTAAGGAAAAAATGTAGTGTAATAAAGAGTTAGAGGAAAAAAGAAAATTAAGGTATTATAAAGATGTAATGGACCCTAATTTAAAAGATCAAAATTATCTATTTGTTTTGCAAGTGTAAAGAAAAAAATAAGCATTGCTAAGATAAGAACAAATTCTCACTAGCTCCATAGTGACAGTGGGAGTTGGTCAATTCCTAAAACACCATGGGATAAAAGAGTGTGTCACCTTTGTGACACTAAGAAGGTTGAAGATGAAAAGCACTTTCTCTTAGATTGTCCAACCTATACCTACTTACCCTCTTAAGGCACTTACCCTCTTAAGGTCCGATAGACCAATTTGATCTTAGTGGACGTTAATCATCATCATCATCATAAAAAAATTTAAAAAGATAAAAAAAACTATGAAATGATGTAAATTATAAAAAAATAAAAATATACTTATATTTATTTAAAAAATAAAATTAAAAAACATGTTCACAAAAAATTAATTAAAAAAATAAAATATAAATTTATATTCTAAATTAAAATAAAAATTATGTATTCTTTTTGAAAAAATATTTTTTTTAAATAAAACTAAATTTAAAATATATAACAATGAGGAAACCTAAGGTAGAGTAATACAAAGGAAGATAAGACTAAAATCAAGCCAAATAGTTATGAGAAAACATGGAAAGAGCATTATTTTTAAGGTTTCTTTTATGAATAATACATTTTGAGTGGGCCTAATGATTAAGAATATATGTTTCCTCCTAAGAAATCACAAGTTCAAATCCACAAGGGTAGGGTATGTAGTAGACTTTATTTGTTATTTATAATGAATTTAAGATTTTGAAATGTTAAAAGCAATAATTGATTTTAATTAAACATAAAAAAAAAATTATCAACTTAATAAAATAATAAAGAAGAAAAATAAATATTTTNGGGTAGGGTATGTAGTAGACTTTATTTGTTATTTATAATGAATTTAAGATTTTGAAATGTTAAAAGCAATAATTGATTTTAATTAAACATAAAAAAAAAATTATCAACTTAATAAAATAATAAAGAAGAAAAATAAATATTTTAAAATTAAATAAGAAAAAATACATGTTTTAAAATTATTTGAAAAGAAAAAAAGATGCCCAAAGGGGTTGGATCCAATGTTGGAAAGCTAGGAGTTTTTCACCATTGGGCACGGTTAAATTCTCATGAGGGCCTAACCTAGAGTCATGGAGGCACCTTGAGGTAGTGGTTGAACCATGTTAAGTGTTGGTGTGGTCGAGGGTGTGTTGTTAAGGCACTCTGTAAATGTGATTTGAAACCCCTGGGGACACCTCAAATCCATCCATGTTAAGGGTTGGTACGGTCCAGGCCAGGTGCGATCCCCATGTGACTTTGACAACTTAGATGCCCTTGGGTCGTGGCATCTCAGCCAAGACAATCCTTCGCCATGTCAAAAAGGTTCAATGCGATCCCCAGGTGACTTTGACAACTTAGATGCCCTCGTCATGTCAAAGGGGTTCAGGATTAGAAAAAAAAAAAAAAGATATATTCTATATTTTTTTAAATATGTAATTTTATTAAAAAAAAAGTACTTAAAAATAATGAAGAATTTACTTTATGTAATTTTTATGGGGATATGTATTAGTGGTAGCATGACATCGCTTTGTTACTTTTGTGACGATAATTTAATTTCAAATTTTGATAGACATACTTCTCTATATAAAATTTGTAAGATATAATTATTAAATATTATTAATGTAATCATTAATAATATAAGACACTAACAAGATACCAATTAATCAAAGAGGTAGGTGTAGAAGGGGTTAATGATGATTTTAAGGGGAAACTAGCACAATCATATGAATGGAACCTAAGAGTAATGATGAATAATCAAGCAGAAGCCTATGAATTGTTAATGGGTTTCAAAATCGTTGTAGCGATGTAGATCGAAGAGATGATCATTTTGGGCAACTCGTCTCATTATCCATCACATGAAAGCGGGATCCCTCCCCTCKGAATTTTAGTTAACAACAATATTGAAAACGACAAAGCGTCTCTCCAAGAAATTCACACAAATCACATGGTTCCATGTGCTCCTTGAGATCAATGGAGAGGCTGACAAAAGGGCCAATATGATCATGGTTAAAAGAGGAGGGGTTATACTTAAGCAACTCAAACCATGATCCTCCAATCCCTTAGGTCACATCAATCCTCATGAATCATGAAACCAAGGCAACAAGTGGCAATTGGCATCATAAGCTACTCACACTAAGGTGGGACAGAGCGCACGATCCTCTCCCTCCCCCGAATGATGTTCTACGTATTTACCACGGAGTGTAATCAATGTCCACTCCTTGTTTGATCAGCCAAGGTGGGATAAAGTGGTTAATCGATCAAGAAGTAAAATGTAGGCAGATTCAGAAGGAGCGCAACGTGGAACGACCCACTTCAGTGTTTTCCATCGACACTTGTTTATAAAGGAGTACATGGACAAGCTCTACTCTCAAATATAGGGACTTCAGAACCATAATGGCGCTCGGCAATTAGTTCATCTTAGAAACAAGTCACCCCTCCTTGACATGGACCCACATTGGTTGAAACTAGCAATTTCCCCATCCAATTTTGAATTACAACAGAATCATCAATCAATCACACTCAGCTAGGAATTTTGAAAGCATACTGAAAATTATTTGGAAATAATGAATACCTAGGATATTGTTTTTGTTGTTAAATCCACTAAAAAGTAGAGCACTCTTGTGAATAGTTAAAGCATGGTGGTGGATTACTATTTTGTAACTTCTTTTTGCATGCTTAGAATGCAAAATTTTGATAAATACAAAACTTTTCCAATAACTCTTAACAAAAGAAAGAAACATAACTTTATTGTTAAATCAAATTATTTTGATAAAATAGAATATAGTTGTAAATTAATTTTTTTAAATCACATCATTAAATTACATAAAATTATTATTAAAAAAAAATCAAAATATATTAAATGTAACACTATATCTATAATATTAATATTATAGAATAAAAGATAATTGATGATGAATAAAACGTCATTTTTATAAATATCATTATCAAAATTATTTAGATGTATAGGAAATATTTAACTTTTCAAAATACAACAGGCAAATAGTTTTCATATAATTATATTTATTATTTATCGTGATGCATTTATTCTTATCAGTTTAATATTTTATATGATTGAGAGTTTGTGGTATTTTATATGATTGAGAGTGTTTGTGGTGCATCTTTTATTGTTTAAAAAAAAGTTAAACCTTTGTATTATTGGTAATTTTGTGGTGATTTTTTCTAAGAGTAAAATTGTTTTATATACTTTGTTAGTGATAGAGGAAGTCAACATCATCCATAACTATTAAAATGTGTCACGATAAACATTATTATTATCAACTATTAAAAATGATGTCTCTGTCATAATATCCTTCGACTATTTATTTTTTCTGGTGGGTAGGAAACTTGTGTACGTTGAATGTTGAAATGTCGTTTTTCATGTTATTCATAACTCATTTTGTTGTTGTTTTTTATTATTTATTTGATATAATCATATTAAGAGTATTAAGAGGTATTTTTTAGAATAAAATTATTTAAAATTAAAATTTTATTTTTGAAAAAATAATAAAGAAATATTAATGTGACGATGTTGATTAATGTTCATTGAAATTATAATTGGATTAATGGAACTAAAAAAATGTAAGAGATTACATAGATTTCTTTCAAATATTATTTATGTGTTTAAAAATTATCAAGAGAAACATTCCAAAATCACCATAGTTTTGTTGACTTAGGAGGTTAGGATATTGTGACTGATATTTTGAAATTGAGATCTGATTTGGGTATAGGTAGGGTGTTCTAGAAGAAGGTGTTTTTCATCTACAACCATCTTAGTGTCACAAAGATGATGGATTCTTGTGTCTTATGGTGTTTTTGATATCTTGAAGCATAATTTGTTCACCTCGCAATAATTAAGAATTTGTGGTGTTTCTTGTTTATTGTGACAAGTTATTCAAAGTAGAATAAACAAATTGGAGACAACAATAAATAGAGTAAGACAAAAGGAAACTTAAGTACAAAAAGTAAATAATCTGAGCTAGAATTGAGATTTAACAATAGTAAGCAAAAGTTTATTGATATTCAAAATTGGATGCAATGTTCGCTTGCCTCTTTGAAGGAGCAACCAACTAAAACCCTAACCACCTAGTGGACCTACATTAATGAGGTCACAACCAGTAACATAGTGGACCTTTTTTAATTTAGTCACTTACATTTATTGATTTCACACTCAACTAACTCGTGGGGCCTTATTTACTGGAGATGACCCTCAATACAATAGGTAACGATCTATTCTACTAATTAGGGGAGTTAGGTTGGGACCCTAACATGCCCTCCCCCTTACAAAGAAGCATTATCCTCAAGGATAGAGATGAAGAAATTGGGTGGAGAATCTTTCATGGTTCCCATGTAGCATCGTTGTGCTATGTATCCTTCCATTGGATTAAAACTTCATGGATGGTGTGCCAACAAAGGCGGCACTCACATTTGTCCAAAACAACCTTAGGCTACAACGAAATGGAACCCTCCTCATCCAATTTTGGAAGGTTAGTTTGAGCTTTGCAATAGGACCCAAGCACCTTCTTTGAGCAAGATACATGAAAAATTGGGTGAAGTTTAAATGGTTGAGTAGAGCCAATTTGTAAACCATCGGACCTATATGTTTGAGTATAGTATAGGGTCAATAAAACTTAGGAGCTAACTTTTAGTGGTTCTTCTCCATGAGTGAGGTTTTCTTATAGGGTTGGAGATGCAAGAACACGTGATCCCCTTCATCAAAATGGTGTTTGGAGTGATGTTGATCAACATGTTTCTTCATGCAATCTTGAGCTAACACCAAATTATCTTTAAGGGTATGCAGAATGTCTACATGTGGTATCAAGGTGTTGTCCACCTCCTAAATCTTAAAGAGGCCTAGAAAGTGTGAGATCACTGATGGGGGTGGTTTCCCATAGGCTACCTCAAAGGGGGTCATTTTAGTAGCACCATGCCAAAGTAGTATTATACCACCATTCTACTAGGGGTAACCACTGGACCCATTGGGTTTTTCGTTCCAAAGAAAAACATCGTAAATAAGATTCTAAACTCTTATTGACTACTTATGTATGGCCATCAATTTGGGGGTGATATGTGGTGTTGATATTTACTTGGGTACGTTGAAGTTGAAACAACTCCTACTAGAAATGGTTGGTGAAGGTGGAATAATAATCAGTCACATTGAATTTAGGCATGCAAAGCATTTAAAAATATTGTCCATGAAGACATGTGCTACTATGGAGGCCTTGGATGGATGTTGTAAATCACAGAAGTGAGCATATTGAGAAAGGTTATTGGCAACTACCATTATCATTTATTTGTCGTATAATTTTGGTAACCCCACAATGAGATCCATAGAAATGCCAACCCACATAGTTGTAGGAATGGGTAAGGGTTGTAAGAATCCTGGAGGATTTACTATTTCCCCTTTGTGTCAATGGAAAGTATCACATTCAAACACAAAGGTGTGGATGTCCTTCTTCATGCCTTCCCAACAAAATGAATGCTTAATTCGGTCATATCTTTTCTAAAATCCGTAATAACCCACCGTGGGAGAGGAGTGTAATCCAGATAACACTTTGGATTTGAATAAAGAATCCTGAAACAAAAAAATATGACCTTTATAGCAGACCTCATTATCCTACAACATGTAACCTAGATGTTCCTATAGGTTAGCTAGTAGTTAATGGATCAAGTGCATGATCTTGGCATCCTCTTACCATTCTTGACATAGCTCTTGCAACCAATCATGCACTAGGAAAGATAAGGAAAATATGAACCCTTCATCATCATACTTCCTAGAGAGAGCAATGACCACCACATTTTCCTTTCCCTTCTTGTAAATAATCCCATAGTCATATCCTGACATTTTGGTGACCCGCTTTTGCTACTCTAGGTAGGACAACCTCTAATCCAAGAAATAGTTTAAGTTGTGATAGTCTATTTAAATATGGAAATGATGTCCCATCAAGTAAGGATGCCACATATCAACTACATGAAGAATAGCCAACATTTCCTTCTCATAGGTAGATTTTCCAAGTTTTTATCACATAATTGCTTAGTAGTGATTCGTGAAGGTGAGAAAGAATCCCTCTTGCAGTAACACGGCCCTGATTTCTTTTCCCAAGACATCACATTCCAAAACAAAATTCTTATTGAAGTCAGTCAAGGTGAGGACTGGTGTGTTACACATAGCATCTTTAAATCCTAAAAATGATCTTTAGCTACCTCATTCCAATTGAAGGAGCTATTTTTTAGTAGGTTGGTGAGAGGAGCTATAGTTTTACCATAGTTTCGGACAAAGTTCCAATAGTAACCTATGATTCCAAGAAAAACACACAAAATTTTAATGGTCTTGGGATAGGGCCAAGCTTTCATTGCCTCAATTTTCTTAGGATTCACACACACACACACATATATCCCATTAACAGTGTGTCCTAGATATTTAACTTTGGAAGCATAAAAAACACATTTAGGATGCTTGAGGAATAATTGGTGATGACAGAGGATTTGTAAGACCTAATCCACATGTGCCACCTAAGTTTTATTGTATATTGAGATGTCATCAAAGAAGGACGAGACAAAATGACATATAAGGGTATTAAATATATGTTTCAGGAGGCTTTGAAAGGTGGAAGGTGTATTTCAAAGACCAAAGGGAATCACCAAAAACTCATAATAACCATCATGAGTGTGAAAAGTAGTTTTTGGAATATGTGTTTCCTTCATGCTAATTCGGTGATAACTAGAGCAAAGATCAAGTTTGGTGAAAAACTATGCTCCATGTAGCTCATCTAAGAGATCATCAATGATTGGAATGGGGAAATTGTCCTTAACTGTCAAGTTTTTAAGGGTGCAAAAATAAAGCCACATGCACCAAGTGCCTTCTTTTTAAAGAACCGTGACAACCAAATAAGAGTACGGGATTACTAGGATGGATGATACCGACATCTAATGGCTCTTGTACAATCTTTTCAATTTCATTATTTTGGGAAAAAGGATGATGATATGGCCACACATTGGGTGGTGGACTATTTGGAAGCAGTGAATTGCTATGATCATGCTCTTCACATGAGAGTGGTAATCCTCGGGGATGATCAAAGACTTGTTGGTGTTTATCTAATACTAACTACAAATATGGATGAACTCAATGAGAAGCATCTTCAAAGGCTTGAATAGCTTGGAATTGTGTAATAATTCCAAAATGAGGCTTTTTTAGAAGATTTTCCATATGGTGGGATCTGAGTATTTTTGGAGAGCCTACTTTGAGACCTTTGAGCATGTAGGAATTGGAAGCCTTCCAAAAAATTATGTATTCTAGGAAGTCCATGGTGATGGGGCCTATAGACATTCAATACCGAAAATGATATCACAACCACCCATTTCAATGAACATGTGATGTTTCAAGGAATACTCAACCATTTGAAGTTTCACATTTTCACACCAACCACCACATTTCATGGATCCTCCATTAGCAATCATAATCTGAAAGTTGCTAATAACATGGATATAACAATGTGTTTCTTGGGAAACATGGAAATGAATGAAATTATGGGTCTTTCTAGTATCTATTAAGATAGTGACATTTTTATGCTTGATATAACCAACCAAATTCAATGTCTAAGGTGAACAAATACTAGTCAAAGCATGTACAGATATTTGGGGTTCTTCACCCAACTAATCCTGAAGAGGAAATTTCTTGGTGATGGGAGTGACTTCCTCCTCGGTACCTTCATCAACTTCCTCGTCATTAATGCCCTCATAAATGGCCATAAATAATTTATACTCCTTACAAATATGCCCTGAAGAATATTTTTCATCATAGTTGTAGTAGAGACTCTTCAATTGGCATTCCACCATTTCATCCATTGTCAATTTGTGGATCTTGAGGAGTGTGGTAGGTTGCTAAGGAGCTAACATAATTAGGTGGATATTTGGAGAAAAGTTGGGCAATCCAGACTAAGAATATGATATAACTTTGGCACAACAATCAAGTTCAGTGGCCTTCAACCAAATATCATGGTGGTTAATTTCTATGTGGGATTTGATTTCTTCCTTAGGACCATTGATAAATCATTGCTTAAAAAAATTCATCAATTAAATTTTCTTTTCTAATAACCAAATTTTCAAAAGCATCAATATAGTCTTCCACCGTACCTATTCGACACAATTTGGGAAGCTGGCCCAAAAAACTTGTATCTCTGATAAAGTGGGAAAATAAGGTTTTCATAAACTACCTACATGTGGTGACCCCTAGATATGTGTTCTTATGAAATTGCCAACATTTCCTATCCAAATAGAGGATCGCTATTTTGAGTTTCATCAAATCATTTGTTTTGGAAAAAAAGGGAAAAGTAGTGCTCCATTTGGTCAACCCAAGTAGTTCAATTTGATCCATCAAACTTATTAAGATCAACTTTTAAGGATGTGAGGCATCAGGTTGTGGGAATGTTTAAAAAATGATAAGTGATTAGTGGGATCTTCTTCATCCTCAAGGTGATTACCCTCATGGGAGCCTTCACTAAAAACATTTTCACCCTCCCTGGGCTTACCCTTCAATATCAAAATCTGATCAAAACAAAGGTCAACTTGTGCAGTGAGGGAAGACATATTGGTTTCCATTTTTCTAACCGATTGGGAAAGAGACTCGATTGTTTTATGTACTTCCTCCATGACCAACATGACATAAGTGTTTGTCTTGGGATCATTAGGTCCACCAAATAGGTTATTCAAAAGTTATCCCAGCACAATCAATGTCTTGAGAGGAATCTGTCACAAGTAATGGTTCAAGTAGGTCCACAAAAAAATGTCCATAGTAGAATGACACCATGGCGATCATCATCATGCAAAGAGTATTTTAAGTTAGGTATCCCACAATGGTGTTGGAATGTCCCTTTTTTCTTAAATCAAGGGGGGTTATTACTTCCTGCTATGTCTTACTGCACTGATGAAATTCCTAAATTCTTGTATTACAAATTGTGTAGGAATTTTGCTACATGTACGAGAGAAGCTAGGGTTTGCATGAAGAGGATAGGGTTTAGAGGGTCTTAATAATATAGGGGTGTCAACTAGTATAACTCTTTGATATACGAAAGGGTTTCCAACAATAGTAAGTGTGGCCAAATCTTCTAACTAAAGAGGATAAAGTGTACCCTTAGTTGTACTACCAAATTCCTTAGTACATGGGAGTGATATCCCTGAGTGTTTCTCTCAATCAACTATAGCCACAAGATAGTCAACAAGATTATCTAAGGTTGGTTTCAAGTGCACCTATGGGATTTTGATATATACCCAGAGGTACATGGAAGACAATTATGTATATAGGTGTTGTCTAATGTGGTAATACTTGAAGGGATACTAATAGAGGTTACAAGGGTATCCAACCAGGTGATATCTCTTGTATTTTTTGCATGTATTCGTCCCCAACCTAAGGTTTACCCAATGAAAGACAAACATTTGTGTTATTTAAATATGTTGAACACATCGTTAGCCTAAATAAAATTCTAAAATTGGAACATGTGTTGGCATAGGAAAGTGCTCTGATACCACTTGTGGTGTTTCTTGTTAGTCGAAATAGGATATTCAGAGAAGAATAAATAGAATATAGATACAACCAACAAATAAATAGAGAAATATAGAAGGAAATATAACTGCATAAAGCAAATAATCAAAATTGGAATTGAGAATTAACAATAGTAAGCAAAACTTTATTGATATTCAAAGTTGGATGCATTGTCACTTGCCTCTCGGAGGGGGCAACCTTCAACATGAGAAAAACTCCAAATACAATAATGTTCACTTGACAACCAACTTCATGCATTTTACTACAATATATAGTTTCCAATTAACCAAAACCCTAACCACATATTGGACCTCCATTAATGAGACATCAACCACTAACATAGTGGGTCTTCTTTAATGTGACTTTACATTTATTGATTTCACACTCTACTAATTTGTAGGACCTTAGTTACTAGAAATAATCCTCAATATTTTTAGTAACAATCTATTCTACTAACTAGAGGTATTACCCTAATAGATTTTTCTTATTAGCCTTGTTTGATTTCTTACATTGTTTCTTTTATATAGTTTACTAGGTTTTTTTTTAAGCTTTTAAATCTCAGCACATTATCATTATGTTTTCAATTATTTAAATATATAATATGTTAGCATCTCGATCAACATAAATGGTAGTGTTTTGATTAGGGTATGTAACCTTAATTATGATCCTTTCTTTGGAAAACACTATAACAATACTATGATTTTTGACATATGTTAGTTAGATCTTAGTAATATATGATGATTAATTACTTATTTGCATAATATTTTTTGTAATATATAATTTTTAGTTGATTTAAAATTTAAATTTAAATTATTATGATAAAAACTATAAACGAAAGATTCCAAAATTTTAAATAAAAACTATAAACAAAAGATTTCAAAAATTTAAATATTTAAATAAAATATATAAAAATAAATATATATATATATATATATATATGAAATTAAATTTAAATTTAAATTATTACCAAAAAAAACTATAAACAAAAGATTCCAAAAATTAAATAAAAACTAATTCCAAAAATTTTAAAAATTTAAATGAAATATATAAAAGTAAAAAATATATATATGAAATTAGATAGGAAAATATTAGGAATCATTCATATTCAATCATTTATTCATTTGATCGTAACTAGATATTTATATAGTTTTTATGGATATTAATTGTAACCTCTTATGTATATGTTCAAATTTATGACGTTGCAATATATTGATAGGATATAATACATCTTATTGTTGTAATATTGATAACTTGGGGATATTCATAATATTAGTGAGTGAAGAATATAATTTATTATATTTTTTTTAAATAATTTTGGTAATTGAAGAGTATTATTTGTTACAATATATTAATGTTATTTAAATACATTTTGTAATAGTCTCAAATTTATATTGTTGACGAATTAAATATTCAAGTTAATGTGATTTAAATACATTTTGTAATAATATTGTTGATGAATTAAATATTCAAGTTAATGGTTGTGATTTAAATATATTTTTTGTAATATTTTCAAATTTATATTATTGTTGAATTAAATATTCAAATTAATGATTTTTTTTTTATGTGTGTCTAGSTATTATTTTGAATATAGTTTGTTAGTGTATGTAAATAATATGTATTAAGATTCAACTATAGTTTTATTTCTGATCAAAAGTGGTGGTAGAATCCATTCTCATCAAGTTATTTTGTGATTATCAACCATATTTAAGAAATTAAAAYTATTCTCCATATGAGATTTTGGAGAATTCCATGAAGTTATTTTTTTAACAAAACATTAAACATCAAGTTCTTTTGTGAGGAGTTGGCTTGGAGCTCTCACCTTTGAAAACTCGTAGTGCACGAAAGAAGACATTGGCTGGCTCGACATCAGCGGTAGTTTCCATTCCTGTTCAAACACAAGGGGCGCTTAGAGGTATTAAAGCCCTTGCTAGAGGGAAATC
The DNA here is from genome assembly GCA_010110895.2 of Picea sitchensis. Classification (NCBI taxonomy): domain Eukaryota; kingdom Viridiplantae; phylum Streptophyta; class Pinopsida; order Pinales; family Pinaceae; genus Picea; species Picea sitchensis. Next base: position 31,296 of record SNQJ01S0027117.1, read on the forward strand.
ATGATCTTGCTATCCCTCAACATCAGAGGGGTCGGAGGACCTCTGAAACAAGCCTCCATGAGAAGAATCATTGATCAGACTCAGCCTTCTATCATCTTCCTTCAAGAAACTTTGGTCGCTGCCTCAGTGGCTAGAGATTTCATGCATCACCTTCGACTGAGCTGGCTGTCCTGTGCGGCAAGTTCTGTGGGAACTTCGGGAGGCCTATTGGTTACTTGGGATCCTGCATTTTTCAATCTCTCCCCGATGCTCAGTCCTGGGGGAATCTTGCTATCCGGGACTAGTCTTGAACTCAATCGACCTATCAACTTGCTCAATGTTTACGGCCCCTGTACAGGACATAAAGATTTCTGGCAGCGGCTTGACGATATGGGACTTCTGGCGGCAGAGAACCTCATTCTTGCCGGTGACCTGAATTTAACTACCAGCCCTCTAGAAATTTGGGGTGACTTGGCATCGACTGACCCACTTTCTAGTTTCTTCCAACAGATATTTTACAAAAATGCCCTGATAGACATTAAACCGCCGGAGCTTCTGCCGACCTGGAGGAACGGTAGACAAGGAACACCAAAAATTTCAAAAAGGCTCGACCGCTTTCTGGTAGCTGAGAGCCTACTCTTACCATCTTACAATAGTCGTGCTTGGGTTAAACTGCCCTTCTGTTCAGATCATACGCCGATCTGCCTCCAATTAGGGGAAGGCCGTGGCAGAAAGGGTCATCCCTTCAAATTTAATACGCTGTGGTTGAAGGATCTGACCTTCATTAACCTTGTTACCTCGGTATGGACTGATTGCACTCGTGTCATTCCAGGAGACGCACAAGGAAATTTGTTCCGTAAACTCAATACCTTAAAATCTCTCTCGATTCATTGGCTTAAGGAGAAAAAGGACAGGGAACAAGCCGAGCTCAACAGCATAGAATTTGCGCTGGAGTATCACCTAAAACAAAAGATTCAGCTACCTAGCAGGGTGGAGACAGCAAACAGGATCTGTTGCCTAGAGGACGCCCGTAACAATCTACTTCGTGATGAGGAGGAGAGATGGCGTATAAAGAGCAGGATGCTATGGTTGGCTGGAGGTGACAAAAACACAAGCTACTTTCATAGAGTTGCCTGCTCCCGCAGAGCAAAAAAGCAAATCTGGGAGATCGAAGATGCAAATGGCACTTTACACCATTCTCAGGCTGAGATCAAGTCGGCGGCTTACACACACTTTAAAACCTTTTTCAAAGCTTCTCCAGCTCCTTCACTTGCAGCGCAGACAACAACAGCCAGTTTATTCCCCAGAATGATCTCTCCCGAGGAGGCAAATTTAATACATTCCCCATGTTCAAAGGAGGAACTACTCGAGGTAATCAAAAGTTTTAAAAGAGAGAAAAGCCCAGGTCCCGACGGCTGGTCGGTCAAACTCTTCCTTCATTTTTTCGATCTAATGAATCAGGACATTCTTGATGTCATTGAAGACTCGAGAAAAAGAGGGATTGTAAGCTCCCAATTGAACCAAACCTTTGTTGTTTTGATTCCAAAATCAAATTTTCCCAGGCATTTTAATGATTTCCGTCCCATATCGCTCTGCAATCTCTGTTACAAATTAATCTCTAAAATCATTGCTGGTAGAATCCGACCATATCTCTCTCGGGCACTCTCTGAAGAACAGCTTGGCTTCCTCAAAGGAAGACAGATTCTTGATGTTGTTGGCGTAGCACAAGAATGCATCCACAGCATTAAGACAAAAAAGCTACAAGCCATTCTCCTAAAGCTGGATCTTAAAAAGGCATTCGATTGCATAAATTGGAATTTTCTACATCTCATTCTTATCCAGAGCGGTTTTGGCACTATTACAGCAAATTGGATAATGGGTTGTATCTCCTCGGCAACACTAGCTATTTTAATCAATGGTGAAGCTACAAAGGCCTTTCATTGCGAGAGAGGACTCCGCCAGGGCTGCTCACTATCCCCCCTGCTTTTCATTTCGATCCTGGAAGGTCTCAGCATCTTACTAAAGAACAAACAAGCGGAGGGACTCTTGAAAGGTGTTAAAGTGGCAGGACTGACTCATATTCTTCATATCCTTTTTGCTGATGACGTTTTGATCTTGACAAATGCAAATTTTGCCGAATGGTCCATCATACATTCGATCCTCTCATATTTTTGTGATGTCTCTGGTTTAGAAATCAATGCCACTAAATCCTCCTTCTTGAATTCAAATGCGCAGGAGCCCTTAAAACGTGACTTAAGTGCGCTTTTTGGGATTGGTTTCCTCGAGCTTGAGGAGGGCTTTACCTACTTAGGTTTTTACTTAAAATCCTCCAGATACACCATAAAAGATTGGGCTTCGCTTATTGACAGATTCGAAGGTAAAATTCTCAACTGGAAACACAGGTTTCTCTCTATAGGAGGAAGATATATTCTGATTAAAGCGGTGCTGGAAAGCCTTCCGGTCTATTGGATGGCTTTAGCACACATTCCAGCCTCCGTTTTGAAGTCGCTCCGTCAACTCTCCTTTTCTTTTCTTTGGTCTGGCTGTAAGAAGAATCGAAGCTTTCATCTCAGCAAATGGGAGGAGCTTTCTAAACCGAAGTTGATGGGAGGCTGGGGTCTCAAAAACCTGTCTCTCTTCCACAAGGCTCTTTCGACCAATACCTTTTGGAGATTATTAACAATTCCAGGACTCTGGAGTACAGTTATCAAAGCAAAGTATCTACATCATCTCCCTGTCCATATATGGATCAGATACGCAGAGGATCATCCATTAACAGGTTCACCGTCATGGAAAAACTTTTCTACCACTCTCCCGATCATTTTAAAGTGGCTCTCATGGTATCCCGAAGACGGTCACCTGATATAAGTTGGTAACGACTGCATTTTGGGTTTAGGCAGGAAAGCGATCCTCTCTTCATCGCTGCGTGCCCATCTACATGACAAAAATATCCTTTTTCTACATCAATTCCACTGCCCGACTTTTACCGGCCCACTTGGTGACACATGGCTGAGCGGATTAGATCTCCAGCTAGATCTGATACATAGGGCAGAATGGGATGAGTACACTCAACAGCTCAAAGCTTCCGGCGTGCGTCTGCATTCTCGGGCAGACTCTCTAATCTGGACCGGGGGAGACAGGACAGGACTGCTAACGGCAAAGAATGTATACCTTGCACTAGCAGCTCATAACTGGAATTCATTAATTCCAAACTGGAGGCAGAGGATTTGGAGAGACACTGGCCCTCTCAAACACAAATTGTTTGCTTGGCTCCTTCTCGAAAATAAACTTCTGTTTTGGGACAATTTGCAAAAGCGCGGTTGGGAGGGCACGAATCGCTGCGCTCTTTGTGCTCGGGACATTGAATCAACGCTGCATGTTTTTGTACAATGCTCTTTCACCAATGTGCTTTGGTCTTTTATCACTTCTGCTCTAAATATTTCCACACTCTGGAGAGGTAATACTGTACAAGCATGCTTCCAAAACTGGATCCAGAATAACAGCTCGCTTGCATTACTTCCGATACACCTGTGCTGGCTTGTTTGTCTGTCCAAAAATGCTGCTATTTTTAATGACACGAAGTCGTCCTTCCACTATATCTCATCTCTCATTTTGACAGAGGCAACCAATCATGGTAAGACATTACAGTCAAAACCACTGGATCGGCGTCCTTTTCACATTCCTTTAGATAGGGTGGTGGCCTAGTTCGACGGGGCCTCACAACAAGGGGGCGTGCTTTGTGGAGCTGGGGGAAAAATAGCATTAAACCCCCATACTTGTATTTGCTGGACCTTGAACTGCGGACAGGGTACTAACACAAAGGCTGAGCTAATAGGAGCTTGGACTTCACTAGTGTTGGCTAGTCGCCATACCGATATCTTGTTACTCCTTGGTGACTCCAAGCTTGCTATTGATTGGCTGAACGGACTGGTCGACTTCCGTGTGGCAGCTCTTAATTGCTGGAAAGACAGGACCAAGGATGCTACACTACTTTTTAGCAAGCTCACCTTCTAGCATATTTTCCGAGAGGAAAACTCCGAGGTAGACTCCCTCTCTAAAAAATCTTTGCTCCTCCCTCCGAGCCAAATTTGTTTTTCTTATTGGGAGGATGGCAATGAAGGACTTACCTACAAGATCAACCTATGATTTGATTCCTTCTTAGCAGAATTTGAGCCTTGATGGATATAGTTTTAAAGGTTGGTCCATTGATGGTTATGAACCAAGTATTTAGCGATTTTCTTCTTGTTTATTCGTTGCTGTAAGAGAAGTCGACAAATGTAAATTTTTATATCCTTTTGGAATATAAAGAGCATTTTTTTCTCGTGGAAAAAAAAAGTTCTTTTGTGATTATCAACCATATTTAAGAAATTAATACCATTCTCCATATGAGATTTTGGAGAATTCCATGAAATTATTTTTTTAACAAAACATCAAACATGATTTGATTATATAATAATTAATTCTTAAATAGTTAATCACTACAATATGAAATTATTTTTTTAACAAAACATCAAACATGATTTGATTATATAATAATTAATTCTTAAATAGTTAATCACTACAATATTTTAAAGAAGATACTATTGAAGTTTCCATCAAAACAATGCATTTTCAAACTTTATTTTTGGTGACAATTTGAGATAAAGTGGTAATTCTATTTGTAACAAGAAAAACATGCATATAAACATCCACATTTAACA
>SNQJ01S0027117.1:45402-81913 GCA_010110895.2 Picea sitchensis
GAACATCACAAACTTCGAGAGAAGAAACATCAAACAATACCTCGTCTTTGAAGGGCTTGATGTCGTATGACAGTCGACACTGTTGGCTGACGTGGAGATCGCTTCCTTGGCGGAGCCATCCAATGGTGTAGGGTTGTGGGTGAGGCGTTGTGGGCAGGGCCAACCGCTTGACGACCTCTGTAGAGATGAGGTTCTTCTAGCTACCGCTATCAACGATGAAGTGTAGTGGGGTGCCTTTTACCCACATTTGCAAATGGAAGAGGGGCTCTCCTTCTTCTGGCTCGTCTGGTTCACCAAGATGGAGCTTGGTGGTAGCAACGGTGGCACTGGGTTCCGTGTCAATGATCCTTCTTCCCCTTTATGGTTCTGGATCAGAGTCAGAATCCACATCTGATTCAGAGGCTTTCACTTCGGCCACCAGCGACTGCTTTGAGCGACAATCAGCAGTGTTATGCCAAGGGCTCTTATGGAAGTCACACCACTTCCCGGTATCTTTATTTGTCTTTCCGGTGTCCTTTGCTTGCGGCTTGGACTGGTTGTCCTGATACTATCCATCTTTTCTCTATCCTTTGTTCTCTGGGTTGGGGCCGCCCTTGCCTGGCTTTTATTGTGAGGGGTTCCCAGGCCCAAATTGTCACGTCTTTTGTTTGAGCTTCTGCTCGATTTTGACGGCATATCAGTAGGTCGCGCCCAAGGATGAGATGTCTAGAAATTCCATTTCGGTCTGGAGGTATCTATGCAGATCACCGCGATACTTGAGCACCAGATGTCTCTCTGAATATTTGATACCCAACTTGGTGCGCAAGGTATGGAAGATATTTGTGAAATTTAGCACTGCGTGGTCTCTTTCTTGCTGCAATGTGGTTCATTTGGTATATAAGTCGTCATAACTTCCGACAGGGTAGTATTGTTCCTTAATAGCATCCCTGAAGGAATCCCAGGTGGTTGTGACTATAAATAATGAGGGTTCCTCTATTTCATTTTGCTCACAGAACATTTCCCACCAATCTTTGACATGGGGGATGGCTTTGAGGAGTGCAAAAGTAATATTTTCTCTATTTGAGAAGTTATGGACAGAAAAATACCCTTCTAGCAGATTCAACCACTTGTCTACAACATTTGTGTCTATCTGACCTTCAAATATAGGAATATCGAAGTTTATTTGTACCTTGAAGGGGGTGGCGCCTCCGCTCGAAGAAGATGCGTCGAATGTTGGTAGCCGCCGAAGGATTTGCGCGAAACTATCCATCATCTCGTTCCTCTGTTGCGTGAGGGCTTCCTCAATCAACAGTTTGAAAGGATCTTCTGTCACGCCATCTTTATTTTCTCTTGCCATGAGAGGTTGCTTGGGCGTGTGAGAGCTTTTGTCCTCAAGAGAAACAAGCTCAAGACCCAACTCTTTGTACTCTTACCTCATTGGGGACATGCATTAAGACAACAAGGAGCAGACCACTTTGATACCACTGATCCGGATTTTATGAGCAAAACGAAATGAATACAGATTATTAACAGATTCTTAACACAAAATAACAGAGATACAGTAAAACTAGTTTTCTATTCAATAATGAAATAATTTGAAACTGTAAAATGCAGCGAAAACAAGCTTGTTGGAATGGTGGTGGCTTATCTCTGAGAAGATATGTGACGGTTGCGCTCATTCGCAAGAAGATGATTACAATGAGGCTATGAAGGCCTTTTACAATAAACATGAATGCCAAAAACCCTAGACATCCAAAAACCTAACCCTAGGAGATGAAGCGCCAAAAGTCATGTGGGCCCCGTTTGGGTAAGTTAGTACATTAACTTCCCGGGGTCGTAACTTTTGCATACGATCTCCATTTTAGGCGTATGATAGCCCGTTGGAAAGGTATCGTCGAGGAGATTCATTTTGGGGCCTCAATCATGCCTTTGACTATCATTGACTTGGGACAATCCCGAAAAACCTTCATTTATGCCCTCAAAATGGCCCTGAAAGTGAAAACTGCTAAAAATAGTAAATTGCCAGAAAACTGTTTTGAGCCAATTGGAAAAAATGGGTGGCCACCGATATCCATCTGGATCAAATTCTGACTTGAGTTAATGGACCTTCGAATCTCCATGTTGGCGACAATGCGCGACAGTCCAAAAGCTCTGTTGACTCAAGATGCAGCACGCACACAATGGCCTATTCTCCTTCCTTTGGGACGACTAGATGACACTTCAACTGAAGGCCAGGTTCATTTCTCTGATTAGATGTTTGTGTTTCAGTAGTCAGGTTATCATTTCAATTTTGTTGTTTTGTCCAGTTCTATGGCCTTGACTCTAATTTATATATAAGTTATTGGATCGACCTTTTGGCCCTGCAGGGCATATTAAACTAGACATTGTGTTCGTGTCGAGTTGGTTTCCATCTATGGAAACTCTGGCCCCAGTAGAAACTCATATGTTTAATATTGTTTGTTTTTTTATGAAAGGTAATATATATATATATATATATATATATATATATATATATATATTAGTTAAACTAAAATGCAGATACTCATATATTAATTTAACTAGCATATATAGCACGTAATTGAAATAATGATGTACTACATATATTAGCTTAACTAATATACGGAGAATGTGGTATACCACGCACTTCATATATTAGTTAATGGCATTGTCTAATTGTTCTACGTTTTGACCCTTTTCGTTGGAATCTAGCAACATCAATCTGCATGAAATCATAATTTTATGTTATTTAAATTGCATTTATGAATGCAGAAATGGATTCAGTGTGCTGAAAAACCCCTGGGGCACTCGGATTATACAGAATTAACCACTCAAATCTACAGATCCAACAATTTTACATCGGATTTCGGGCAAATATCCCTTGAAAATATCCCCGAGAAATGGCCAAAACATAGAACGTTTAGACTACGACTTAGTTAATTTAATATAATATATGAACTCAACCCACGCACTATGAGTACCCATATATTAGTTAAGCTAATATAATGTACAAGATAATTTTTAAATCAAACAAAGTAATTCATAATTTATTGTATATATATATATGTGTGTGTATGTGTGTGTGTTTGTGAAAACCCAACCCATGTATCCCACATAATATGACTAATGTAACATGAATATCCCATATATTAGCGGAGTACATAATAAACCATGTACCCCATCTATTAACCAAGCTAATATAATATATGGAGTATTCATATTACATGGGATACGTGGATTGAGTTTTCACATTAATATATGTATATTATTTTAAAGTACTACATTAGTAAAGTATAAATTCAAAATTCAAAAACATAATACATAAGTTATACATATTATTTTTTAAATTAAATAAAACAATATGTATATATAATATAATATAATATAATATGAATTATGAATTGTTTTATTTAATTTAAAAAATAAAATGTGAATAATATGTATAACTTATGTATTATGTTTTTGAATTTTGAATATATATATATATATATATATATATATATATATATATATAAAGGTTAACTGTGGGTTGTTATCTATTATTTAAATGTGATAAATAAATATTTTAAACTCAAATAATGTCAACTCATTATTGGGATGATGTCATCATGTAAAATGTGATTGTAAATTGATTTTGATAGTAATTTTTTGTTTTGAAACCTATTTTTTATCTCAAAATTCCTCTAATTGTAACTTCCTTGAAGAAGGATTAAATCTCACCCATTCAAAATTGAAAAGATTTATAAACCCTTCATATTTTAACCATTAGGCATTAATTTTAAAAGAGTTAGGAAGTTTTCAGTATTCCCTCTCTTTTTGAAGAATAATAGGAAAACAATCAAAATCCTCCCCAATCTCTACCTAGAACCTAATTCAATTAGGACCATTCAAGACTAATTCAAACACTAAAAATATATCAAGCCTTTTGGAAATTTTCTATTCCCCAATCCTTAGCTTCCTCTAAGTTGGAGAGAGCTTTGTATGTTCCACATTCACCATCCCAACATCTTCAAACTTTTGTAGAAAAATGTTTGTCAAAAAATCCTCTTGATTGGGTTCCTCAAATTAACTTTTTTGTTAGACCACAGCGAAAAAAAACTATTTCATAAAATAGTTAAACAAAGCCTATTCATCTTAATCTCAACATTTTAAACATCAAAAAATATATATATCTCAATTGCATTTATCTCATTGAATACTTAATAAATTTCAAAATCAAAATAAATATATATTGATGTATCAACATTACCTCACGTAACTAAGAATATACCGCCACCTTTCTTAGTCATTTGTACCACCACCTTTCTTAGTAATTTGAAATGTTTTTATATGGATTAAACTTATTAACATGGTACAAAAGCACTTAACATAAAAATAAATAAATAAAAAATAAAAAATAAAAATTTGGAGCTGGCCAAGGATTAAACTATGCGCTTTTTTAATGTTCTCATCACGCCTAGGCATTCGGTACCACTATACACACATCATTTTATATTATTACGATTTATTTAATTAAATTTTTATTCGTGATAATTTTAATAAAAAGGTGAATGATAAAGCTAATGGTAAATCTAACTCTATGAATCTCAACCCCAAAAACATGAGCAAAGCTACCCCATACCTCATTTATAATCATCTCAACCCAACAAACATCTTTACATTGTAATTTGAGATTTTTTTTAATCTTTTATAAAACTATTTGAAACATAACATTAAATATATACCATTATATTCTATATAATTAGTATTTTCTCTATATTTTGTTTTAAAATATTAATTTATTTTTGATATTAAATATATACCATTATCTTCTATATAATTAGGATTTTCTCTATATTTGGTTTTAAAATATTAATTTATTTTTACATTTTATTATATATAACTAAATATATAAATTAGCATATTGATGAGTTAATACAAAAAGAAAATTGACAAAATAGAGTTCAAGTGAGGAATTGCAATTAGGATTTCGAAGTACTCGAGCTTAGCTACTTTTCTTCAATAACAATTCCATGCAAGTCCCTAGTGCCCTCCATGCACTTTATACAAAGACTCTTCAATATACTCAACACCTTATCTTTTAATTCAACCCTTGGGAAACAAATTTTTCCTTGTGTTTCTTGCACCATTCCATGAATCGAAGCAGGACTTAGTGAAGATGGCTAATGGTAATTTCCTAGGCTTATGTACATGTTTCTTGGAGCTCAAAAACAATGCCTAAAACGTCAATAGGAATCCATGTTGCACGACAAAGTTCTCAATCCATTATATATTATCATAGGGTAAGGAATGGAATCCTTCTCATTCTTTCCTGTGCATCCTTATAATGTCTTAGCAAGTTCCACCATACACATATTCAACCACAAAGATATTTTGCATAGTGCAAAGTCCTTCCAACCAATAATTTTAACACTAGGTAATGGGGGTTTTAGTGTCTCATCTTTTGCATCTGCAGGTGATATAATAGGGAGAATATGTTTAAGTCACAAATTCACTCCACTGCCCTTCAACATGATGGGATTATCCCCCTCCTAAGAAAATGAATTAGGGAGTGAACGCTTGTGAAGGGGAATTAGATTCTCGTCTACCTTCATCGTTATGATTAATGAGGGACTGGGAAGGTTGGATGTAGAGGCACTCCCAGAGAGGGAGGCGGTACTACATCCAGAGGGAGAAGAGATTGAGTTACCTCCAGAGAAGGAGGAAGAGCTACCATCAATGTCAGAGGGAGCAGAGACAAAGGAGGAGTCACATCCAGCTCCAAAGGGAGTGCTGATGTTTTTCAACTTCCTGTGATATTGGTTTCATGAGGGAACTTTGATATATCAAGTATGGTCCAAGATGACTTAGCATGATCAACATTTACCTATGTTTCTATGGGAAAAGGCATCCATGACTGTAGTGTATGTTTAGAATGGAAGTCCTCATAAGAATTTGAAGAACATGACGCCCGAGGAGGCCTTCACCGGAGTGAAGCCTAAGGTTGGACACTTTAGGATATTTGGGGTGTCCAATATACATTCATGTACCCAAGGAGAAAGGATCAAGCTAGACACTTCAGGAAGAAAGGGTACATTTGTGGGGTACAATGAATCTTCGAAGGAATATTGAATCTACATCCCTGGTCAGAGACAGATTGAGGTGAGCAAAGATGTTACCTTTGAGGAGGAGGTATCCTTTAAGAGATCTAGAGGGTCTCACATGGAGATTCATCAAATTGATCCAATTGATCCCATTGATCTTGTAGCTCCAGTTGATGTTCCCATAGATATCGCAGTAGGTCGAAAGAGACCTACATGGGCTCGTCAGACTCTGAAGGAGGCAGCAGGATATGCAGCTCCTCATGGTACCTTTCGATTGAGAAAGAGACCTTAGAGATATTCATGTTATGCTGCAACTATGAGCGACATCATTCATTTTGAGCCTTCCTGTTATGAGGAGGAAACTAGTCATCCAGTATGGAGAGATGTCATGATGGAGGAGTATCATTCCATCATGAAGAATGATGTGTGGGATATTGTTCTGAGACCTGAGGGGAAGTCTGTAGTGACTTCCAAATGGATCTGGAAGATCAAACACACAGTTGACGGGAGCATCGAGAGGCACAAAATGAGATTTGTTGCTAGAGGATTCTCTCAAGTGAAGGGAATAGATTATGAGGAGACATTTTCTCATGTTACTCGATATACTTCTATCCAAATGATTATTTATGGGTTGGAGAGTACATCACATGGATGTAAAGACAACCTTTCTCAATGGAGAGATTAAGGAAGAAGTATACATTGAGCAGCCAGATGGTTTTGTGATACATGAGAAGGAGTCTCATGTGTGCATGTTGAAGAAGGCCTTGTATGGACTCAAGCAAACACCTTGAGCTTGGTATGCGAGGATTGATGAACACTTGATGATTTTTGGGATTCAGCAAAAGTGTTTTCGATCCCAGCATATACTACAACACTGTTAATGGTGAGTCCCTGATTTTGGTTCTCTACGTTGATGATGTATTCCTCACCACTATAGAGAGCCTTGTTTTTTAATGCAAGTATGCATTGGCCTCTAAGTTTGAGATGAAGTACCTTAGTATGATGCACTACTTCTTGGGACTAGAGGTGTGGCAGAGAACTGATGAGATCTTCTTGAATCAGGGGAAGTACACAATTGAGATATTGAAGAAGTTTGGGATACTCAACTTGAAGCCCGTGGCTACACCAATGGTGATGAATCTGAATAAACTATGTGTGTCTTCTTCCGATTCTGACGAAATTGATCTGACTTTGTACAGACAACTAATTGGATAATTGATGTATCTCGTTAACACCAGACCAAATATTTGTTATGTAGTGGGTGCACTTAGCCATTTTATAAGTCAGTCGAGATAGACACACTGATTGATGTGAAGCATGTGTTGAGATACTTGTGAGGCACAGTTGGACATGGTCTGAGATATACTTCCATTATTGATATGATATGGCAGGAACATATTGACTTTGATTGGGCAAGGAGTGCAGTGGACAGAAAAAGCACCTTCGGGTGTTGCTTCACTTTGGGATCTTCCATGGTTTCCTGGTGTATCAAGAAACGAACTTCGATGGCTTTGAGCACAGCAGAAGCAGAGTACATTGCATTAAGTATGTCATTCTATGAAGCAGTGTGGCTTCGCAAGCTCCTTGCAGATTTATCCGAACGTGTGCAGGATTCCACCATTATTCATTATGGTAACCAAAGTTGTGTGAAGATCTCAGATAATTCAGTGTTTCATGAAAAATCAAACCACACTGAGATCAAGTACCATTACATCTGATACATGGTGCAGAGGAAGGAAGTATTGGTGCAGTATCTTCCTATAGATGAGCAGGTTGTTGATGTTCTTACCAAACCAGGACAAAGTTCAAGTACTTATGTGACAGACTTGGCATGGCAGAGAATGCCTCCCTCACTGAGAGGGAGTGTTGATGTTTGCAGCTTCCTGAGACATTCTCTAGATCGTACTCCTCTGTGACTGAGTTGAGTTAATCTGTGATGACACTTATCCAAGAAGGGATAAGTGTGTATGGGCTTATAACCCAACGTCCCTTGTGGAGAGAACATGAGGACACGCCCCATGTGGAAAGCACATGAGGACATGTCAAGAGAGTTGACCCTTGGCATCACACACTATGGGAGTTGACCCTAGTGTTTCTAGAGGGTGTAGCCTCTAGAAGTCCACATGGGAGTGCCATGTGTGACAAACATTCTCTAGATCGTACTCTTCTGTGAATTTAGTTGAGTTGATCTGTGAGGACACTTATTCCAGAAGGGATAAGTGCACTTGGGATTATAGCCCAACGTCCCATATGGAGAGCACATGAGGACATGTCAAGGGAGTTGACCCTTGATGTCACACACTATGGGGATTTGACCCTAAGTGTTCCTAGAGGGAGTTTCCTCTAGAAGTCCACATGGGAGTGCCATGTGTGACAAACCTTTTGCTACTATGGTGGTTGTGTACCACTGGTGGAGACTGCGTGTCTCTGGACAGTAGTTGTGTACTACTATGGAAAGATACATCCCTAGCTAAGGGGGAGTGTTGATGTTTCAGCATCGGGCGAAACTTCTCCTAGATTGGGATGCAGACCAAGGGAGATAAGATACATTTATCATAAAGGTGCACATGCGGTAAATGGGCCCAGACGTAATCCTTCCTTGATCATGACAAGGAATAATATGGACTCAAGGTGCTTGAAGTGATTTCCACATGTCAGTTAACATCATGCTAACATTCACTCATATGTGTGTACTTGTGGTGAAAGATCCTAGTGTGGTGTTTGTCCTATTCATGGTGTTTTGACAAGGAAAAATAAAGACTCAAGATGTTATATGCTATTACATGAAGACCCAGAGTGAGACTGATCTTAGAGAGAGTTAATTGGCTCAGAGGGAGAGTTGCAAAAGGATTTTCTCCTCAGTTTAGGTGGGAGAGAGATGTCTCCCAAGACTGACAGACAAGTGTCATGAGTCTATGGTGAAGTTTGTATACTTCAAAGACAAGCTTGGCATGATGCAGAATGTCTTCCTCGTTGAGAGGGAGTGTTGATGTTTGGAAAACATCAGGAAGACATTCTCTTAGAATAATAATTAATAATATAATTATTGATTATTAAATATCGTATATAATAAGTAAATGATAATAATAAATAGTTATTGATTATTCAATGGACGCATCCTGTCATGGATGGTCACCATATGTTCCCTATATATGGAACATTCATCATTGTAATAATATATCGATCATATCTCATATGGAGAAAAAACAATATCAATAACAATGAAACTTTGGAGGACCTTCTCAAAGGAAAGCGATAAGTATGGTAACAAAAAGCTCTTACTCGACACACTGCAAATTTGGGAAAATTATCAAACTGAGACATTATAAACAAAATAAGACGTTTTAAAATCTTGTAAACTTTTCTCATTTAGCAAACATCGAAACTCTTTGAATGTGTTAATTCATGAATCTTAATAAAACCATTACAAGGTGTGAGGGTCCCTTGTGGGAAGTTCTCATCATGATTAAATTATAACTACACATTGTGTTTTATATATATATATATTCAATCATACACATTAAAGTTTGGGTTAACTCATCATTGTTATTTAGGGAAAACTATGTCACCTAAAATAATTAGCTAGTAGTTCGTTAGGGGGTAGACTTTAACTTATGCCAAACATTTTTGGGTCTTCGACTGTTAACTTTTTTTATTACAAATAGTATGTGAAAAAAAAAAAACATTTTTCCTTGTGGTCATTGTCGAGGTTACCTCTAATGGGATCATGTGCTTTCTAGTAATATCCAATAAAGCCATGTGCAAATTCATAAATATCTTGCTAAATATTGGCTTGGAGACTATTGACACTAGCTTAGAATTTATACTTGACCTTGTCCAAATAATCTCAACTGAAACCTAAAACTAAGTACTACTCCCACTTCAATTTAACCTTATACCTAAGGTGTATATATATATATATATATATATATTAAATTTTAAAAAGATAAAAACTATTCCAAAATTCAAGTACAAGTATATCCATGTGTTTTTATTATCCTAATTAGTGTGAACAATGGTAGTGTTACAGTTTCCTCCTCCTGCCCTCCCTTAAGTCGAATGGATCTTCCATCTTTATTTCCATTTGCTCATGGAATTTTCATATATAACTACAATAATCATACCCATTTGCATCTGCCTTTAGTATTGCGTGCTGATTCTTTTCATTTTTATGGCGATCATTGCACTCCCACCTCCATTATTGTTGCAGCAGCAGTTAAACAACGGGTGAACAATAAAGCGAAGAAGAGGACAGAAATTTCAGCATGTGCCAACACATATGGCAAACAAAACCATGCAAAAGAAAATTTAGAGGTTATGTAAAAACGGTTTCTACAGCGAAGCGCTGAGGATGTATTATCAAATGCAGTGCACAGGCATAGAGCCAGACAAGTCATGTGGAAGCCTATTAGATCTGCAAGTAGGCAGAAAGATTCATGAAGATGTCATCGAAAGGGATTTAGATTTAGATGTTTTTGTGGGTATTGCGATCACCTCAATATATGTCAAGTGTGGGAATTTAGAGAATGCATGCCAAGTGTTTGACAGAATGCCTGAACGAGATGTTGTGTCATGGAATGCAATCATTGTTGGTTATGCACAAAATATCCAATCTCATAAGGCATTGGCATTTTCAATGAAATGCAAGTAGGGCTAATAGAACCCAACTTAATCACCATGGTTAGTGTTATGTCTTTGGCTTTGGGGCACAAGGTAAGCAGATCCATGGTTATATAATAAGAAGTGGATTTGAATTTAATGTTATTGTGAGCATTGGGCTTGTAGACATGTATGCCAAATGTGGGAATGTTAACATTGCTCGGAAATTGTTTGAAAGAATACCTAAACGAAATTTTGTGTCATGGAATGCAATCATTGTTGGTTGTTGCCAGAATGGCCACCCCCATGAAGCCTTGGCATTATTTGGTGAAATGCAAGTCCAAGGCATAAAACCCGACTCAATCACCATTGTTTTTTTTAACAGAAACGGTTGAGAATTTATATTAAAAAAGAGGTTTATGCTGTCGCACATTACAAAAAAAAGAGTATTGTGTTCTTTGAACTATGCCCAGAAAGCTATATGACTGATACTTTCTAATTGAGCTAGTGAAACTGGTCTAATAGGAGCTACTAATTTGCCATGTAAAAATGGCTACATATGAGGACAAAATTAACAAAAATTTACAGGCCATCAAAAAACTTGTCTAAAGTTTGTGAGAAGCTTCTGCATCATCCTGGATAATAGTTGGATTTGCTTCTGGTTGTTGGTTTCCTTCTCCTGGGTTGGACCGTGATGGAGTCATTGGTGAAGCAAGAGGTACCAGAGGATGATCGTTGCTTGTTGCAGAGTGAAAAGTTGAGGGGGGCCTTGACTCAGAAGATTCATTGGAATTTGTTGGATGTTGAGGGAGGTCGAGTGGATTTCCCATCTGTTGATTGAGATATCCAATATGCCGTGTGTTCTTGTTGATCCCACACAAAGCTATTGCAAGCTCTTGATTATGCTTGAATTCTTGTTGGTGTAGTTGGCCTTGCAAGTTGGCGATATCACTCCGAAGCTCTTGGTTTTCCCTTTGAAATTCCTTGAAACGTGTATATGTTCTCTCATCTGAGTGCCTGATATCCATTCGCAGAGACCAAAATCGATCTCTAAGTTCCTCAAAGACGTGGGACGGGCAGGTGCAGGGTGCTCTAGATCTCCTCCACATGATGGTGAGAGAGCGTGGAAGCACAATGTCTTGGAGTTCGTTGGAAAATTGCATATGTGTTCTTAGAGGGGAGCGGAGTCTTTGCCATATTTGAGAGAAGGAGAACGCCTACACACACTTGAGAGTACTGGAGATCTGAGTTTCCCATGAGCCGACGAGAACGTTCATAGTGGAGAGAAAGGAAGATGACACCATGGATGTTGGGAAGGGCGTCAAAGGGTACGAAGGAACTGCCAATAACTTACGTTAGGGAACAAAAATAGGGGAAGATGGAACAGGGGAGAGGGGGGAAGGCACCAGTGGTCAGGGGCCAGACCTGCGTGGCGAGGCCCAAGTGGGCGGGGGGAGGGGAAGGAGGGTTCAGTGAGGAGAGGTTGGGGGAGAGGTTGCAGGATGAAGAGAGGTTGGGGGGAGAGGTTGGGATGAAGGGAAGAGGGGATAAGGGGAGGAGGGGTAAACGAGAGTTCTGAAGAGAGTTAGATCCAGGCTAAAGTAGGAAAACCATCTAAGACGGGGGGAGTTAGGGAAGCCACGCATGGGTTTCAATTTGATTTATGAAAAGTTAGCTCTACTCCAAATTCTTTGTTGATTTTTCTAAGCGATCAGCTTCCTGGTTCTGGGAATGAATGATGTGGAAGAAGTGGATCTTGGTGAATTGTCGTTCCAAGGTTTTAGTTCGGGAGTGTAGGCCATTGGGAATTTGGATGGCAGAATTTTTTTGGTCGTGAAGATCCTTTACTATTATTTTAGAGTCTCCGAGAATGGTAAGATTGTGGATGTTTCTCGAGTGTGCGATTTGGAGCCCCATGTAAACTACAAGGCTTTTCGCTTTATTATTAGTGGTTTTTCCAAGCCCCCAGGAGTATTCCACAATATTTTGTCCATCAGAATCAAAGAAGATTCCCCACAAGCCTGCCGCCCCTGAATTACATGTTGAAGCTCCATCAAAGAAAATAATTGGAGAAGATTGTTGTATTTGCTAGTGGAGGAAGTCATTATCGCAGAGGCGTAATTTCCATTATTGCCTTTTGTTTTCTCATTTTGACAACGAAAGATATCTTGAAGGGGTGGGGCCCAAAATGTGTGCGATCCATTCTTCTTTGTTTCACTCCAGGGAGCATGTCGAGTCATACTGAATTGCTCTGGATGAGAAGACTTCGGAGACTAAGCCGCATATTTTGGCTAAAATAAGTTGTCGGGGGGGAAGCTTCTCGCGAAAAATAGCCTGATTTCGAGTAAGCCATAATTTCCAACAGACAAATTTGGGAATTTGTCTCCAAAGAAGGGTGAAGTGTTTCTTGTTTTTGAAGCTGCCAGCATATCTTTGTTTCCAGGAGACAAAAAGATCATTCCAGTTCTCGGGAGGAGGGGGGGTGGGACAGGGGAAGGTAGAGAAGGTTCCAGATTTGAGAAGAGAAAGGGCAGTCCAAGAAGAGGTGAGGAATGGATTCAAAGGTTATAAGACAGAGGGGGCATCGAGAGGGACCCGAAATTCCTCGTTTTTGCAAGTTTTATGTTGTTAGTATTTTGCCATGGACAATCAACCAACAAAAGATATTTACTTTAGGCAGAGAAGGGCCAGACCAAATTTATTTCTAGATTTTAGAGACTGGAGGTCCCTGGTCATAAGATTGTAGGAGAGAATAGCTTGCTTTAACAGATTAGATTGTGGAGCCCCAACTATGAGAGTCGAGTATAGAGAGATGAGTGGGAGCACAACTGGCTAACTTATTGAAAAGGGTGGAGATCAAGGGTCGAAGGTGGACAGGGGTGTTCAGTTGCTTCCAATTTATCCAGTCCCCATCAGAATCCCAGAGGCAAAAGTCTTTGGGAAGAAGAAGACTCTTGGAGTAGCACCAATATTTTAGGAGATGGAGGGACTCTTGACTGTTCAATGGCTCAAGATCTAGGATATGGTCGGTCCAGACATTTATATGGGCTTCTGTTAAGAACCAAACATCAATATAGCATAGAAAAACCTCAGGAAAAGTACTCAACGCCTTGAAAAAGAGATAATTTCAGATAATAAGCCTCTTCGAGGGGGCAACCTCCTTTTACCCCACTTAAATGTTCAAGTCCAAGAGGGGGTAATCTCTTTTTACCCCACTTTAATGTTCAAGTCCAAGATGATTCAGTAATGAAAATGTCTCTTGGTATATAGGAGACTAGGAGGTTTAATGGTTTGTATATAATAAAATAACATTAATTTAAATATAATCTAATGGCTGAAAGTCGACATAAATAAAATAACATTACTAATCTTAATTATACCCCAAATTAAGTGGTAATGAGCCAACATTAGGCTTGGGGTTATGCCCTCCCTGAGACAATAAGTAAGTTTTCCGCCATTTCTGAGTAACTCCTCGATGCTTCCTCAGATAAAGACTCATCTTCTCATTTGGAATTTTCAGCAGGTAGTTTCCTCCATCTAATGAGATACTCTGGAAATGGATCTATTCCCAGCTGGCAAATTCTTGTGTTAGTGATGGCTTTGTGCTCCAATATGATTTTTCCTTCCTCATCAAGTCTGGAAATATATTTTGAACCGATATCTTGTCACTGCTAACCTTCTTTTTAAGCATGAAACATGGAAAATTGGGTACTCATGAAGATGCAGGCAGCCCTGTTCCCAGGGCGCCATAGCACCACCCTTTGTAACACCTTATAAGGGCCATATTCATACCAGCATTAATGCATCAGATCCCATCGGAATTCAAATAAGCAATGCAGTAGAGAAATCGGGATGATAATTTATTATCCTTCTTGGATTTGAGGACATCTCAGGATATTGTGTCTTAAAAATTCCCAATCCTCTACTTCAAAACTCTTTCACTATGATGTTGATCTGCTTGTTGCTCATGCAATTCTATGCCATGGTCAGGGTTGTCCTTTAAGATTTGAGAATTTGTTGTTGATTCCCGATGTGATCTTCTACTGCTTGAACCTTAGATTTCTTCTTTAGAGAAGAAGTGATGCAATGAGGTGGTATCCATAAAGGCCATAAATGGTGTCATTTTGCTGCAGTGTGAAAGGAAGTGTTATACCACCATTCCTCAAGGTAACCATTTGAACACATTGTGTTTGTTTATCGTAGACAAAACAATGGATACAACCTTCCGTACATTTGTTCACTATCTCATTGTCCATCAGATTGAGGATTATAGGACGAGCCATGAGCCAATTGAGTACCCAAACAAGAAAATAATTCTGTCCAAAAATGTCCAGTGAATATGGATCTCTATCACTTACAATAATCTTTGGCTGCCACAGCTTTGAACTGGCTCATGAATGCTGTGGCAATCAGACGAAGCTGAAGGGATGAGAGAGTGCACAAAAGTGTACACTTGGAATAATCAACAATCAACATGATGACACTCTTCCTAGACTTTGGTAACCCTGTGGATGAAACTTATTGAAACTCCCTCCCAATGGACTTGGGATGGATAATGGCTAATGGTCTTAATTGTTTCCACCTAAACCACACATTCTGCCACAAACCTTGAACATTAGTTTCCTTATGGCCACTCCAAAAAAATCCTTCTTGACCTCTATGGTAGGTCTTTCAAAAATCCCG
This sequence comes from Picea sitchensis, assembly GCA_010110895.2. Classification (NCBI taxonomy): domain Eukaryota; kingdom Viridiplantae; phylum Streptophyta; class Pinopsida; order Pinales; family Pinaceae; genus Picea; species Picea sitchensis. Next base: position 60,744 of record SNQJ01S0027117.1, read on the forward strand.
AGTGCCTCCTACTAGAGAGGTGCAATTCCACAGTACCTTTTGTTTGAGCTTAGAGTTCTTACATAAATATAGGTCAATCTTGTACCATAGCGAATCATTTTCCATGTAAATGTATCTGGATGCACCTGGACCAATGGAACTCAATGAGAGTCCACACTTTCATCATTTTTCCATTCATCCCTTGTTTTCATTATCCAATCGGTTGGATGATCAATATAGCACAAATAAAGGCCCTAACATCTTCTTTGTCCTTCTTGAGAGTGCATCCGCCATAACATTTTGCTTCCCCTTTTTATAGATGATTTGCAAATCATAGCCCAATATCTTGCTTACCCATTTTGTTGTTCTTCTGAAGATAGTCTTGTTCCAAGAAGAATTTAAGACAATCAAAGTGACCTGCTTTGACCTTGAAGTGCCTACTAATTAGGTAAGGACTTACTTTTTCCAATGCATGCAGTATTGCCATCATTCCTTCTCATAAATGTGTTTGTGTAAGTCCCTTCCTTGAGTGGTCGACTTTCAAAAGCCAGGCCTTCCTTCTTGCATTAGTACATCATCAATTCCATTTTATAGCATCACATTCCACAATAAAGGTTTTTGAAGTCTAGAGTGGTCAAGATTGTGAGCTATACACATATCACCTTTTTAAGTTGTTCAAAAGTTTTATTTGCCTCTGGAGTCCATTAAAATGTATCCTTCTTAGTTAGTGCTTTAAAGGTGCCGCTATTCTTCCATAGTTCCGAATTTGAACCTTAAGGGTAGTAACTGTCAAACCCAAAATCCTCTAAGATTTTAATGTTTTGGAATCGCCCATCCAGTCCATCATGGCTTTATTCTTGTTAGGGTCTACCTGACACCTTCCTGAGATACAATGACCCAACACTCTACCTCCTTAATTCCAAAGAAACATTTGGATGGCTTTTCATATAGTTGTTGTTCCTTTAGTAGTTGTATCATCTTGTCAACATGTTGCACATGATCTCAAGATTTGTTATAGATTAGTATATCAATGCAACAATAAACACAATTTTCAAGAAGGGCTTGAAATGGAATCTTAACCAACCCTTGAATGTGAAGGTGTACCAGGGCTGCACAAGTACGACCAAAATTCATACGGCCTTCATGAGTTCCTAATGTTGTTTTTGGGATATCCTCTCCTTCATTCTCGACCATGATTCTAACGAAGATCCAATTTTGTGAAATAGATTGTCGCATGTAGTTCATTCAACACCATCAATCAATGAATGGGAAACCTATCTTTATTAGTGATCTTGTTGAGCTCTCTATAATCCGACACATACGCCATGAGTTATCTTCCTTCAATACCATTACCACTGGTACAGGGTAAGAACTTTGGCTAGGTCTAATAATGCCACTTTAACATTTCCTTTCCAACCATGCCTAATTTCACTCTTTGGAAGTATCCAGATGTGGCCTGATAGGAGGAACACCCTGAATCAGGTGACCTCATGTTCATGATTTCGAGGGTGGGAGACCTTGGGAATATCTTCAAATACTTTGGAATGCCGACAATGATCCTTTGGAGATCTTGAGGAATAGATGTTTTAGATGTTTGAACATTCAGTGAGCATAGTTGTGCAATAATGCCTGATGCCCTTTTTTCAATAAATTTTTCAGTGCCGTTGGAGCTTATCACCTTACCAGTTTCCCCTGTGATAATTTCCTTAACTCAATTTCTTTTTCCTTCCAATAAAAATTTCATGAAAAGTTCTGAAAATTAAAAGCCATTGTTCCTAAATGATTGTAACTCATTGGATTCCTAGTACAACATCCTGCATCTACCCATGGGCATAGCAATCATTGAACTATTCAATACATATTCCCATAGTAAGATTGATCTTATTGCATTTTCCTATAATTGATAGTTCCTCCATCGCACCACATTTGAAACTCATGCTGGATATAAAAGCAATTGAGATCTTTACACTTATGGTGAATGAAATATGAGTACTCACAATCAATTAGGACTATTACCTTTTTCTTTTGATGTATCCTTCATCTTGAGGGTTTTGAAGGAGGCGACCCACCTAACGCACGTAATGATATCGTGGGAGTCAACTCTCTAAATGAAATACTTACGTTTTCATCTTGATGGTTCTGCTCTGTTCTTCTTCCTCTCACAATCTATGTAAAATAATTACTTCTCACCACTTATGTCCCTTACTATACATTGTCATTACACCAAAGCATAAACCTTTTGCTTTTCTTCCTCCAATTATTGAGGTGTCAACCTTGTAGGCTGGAGTTGTTTTGAGGAGAAGGATAAATGTCTCTCTCTAGTGAGATGTTAGGATAGGTCCTCTATAGCCATAGCCGATTTTTTACTTTCAACATTTCTGCCACCTTAAATGCATTCTCTAATGATTTGGGGTTCCCAAAGGAACCTCATGTTGAATGTTAACCTTGTAGAGTTCCTATGAATACATCAACTAAGTGCTCATCCGAATATCGCTACCTTTATATTCAATCTTGAAGTTCTCAATGTGCTCATAATAACCCTTTTGGTTTGGAGATTTACTCTGTCTGGCTAAAGAATACATTGCCTTTGTGATTCATAGTGTGATATCATTTCTTCCTGTGAACATTGGTCCAAGGGATGAGTGATTTCCATAGAACAAAGCCACCTATACCAACAAAACTGATTAGGTTCTAAATATAAAGAAGCAATTGTACCTTTTTTGTATGTGGCAAATTATGGACATCAAAGAACACCCATCCAAGTATCCATGTGATTGGTCCCTTGCCATCAAACTTCCTCTATGTCAATTCAGGAAGACATGCAGTATTCCTAAACCCAAAGTTGGAAGTTTCTCCATTCTTTTTTGATTCAATTCTCCTTTAGTCCATATCATGAATTTCATGGGATGGCTTCACCTCTGTGTGTCTTCTCTGTTATGTAAATTTTCAATACTTCCATGATCTCCCTTTTAAAATCATCTATCTTAGGTATCCAACTTAGCTTCCATTGAATCCATATTAGTACCAACTTAGCTTCCATTGAATCCATCCAACTAGGCTTCCATTGAATCCATCTTATTTAGAAGTTCATTTATGTCCCTACTTGATTTCTTCACCTTTCATCATAGTCCAAGTAGATTTTCCGAGGCTTTATTCTGGTGAAGAAGTTCCCTTTGGGTGGCAGTTGTTGTATTTTAGGATCACTTTTGAACCTTTGATTTGGGGTGGTTCTCGCCAGACAATATTTCTCTGATTAGCATCTCCTGCTCCAGCCTTTCTAGGTAAGGAAACTTTCTCATGTATTTCTCTGATATGTCTTCTGTAATGCCACAGGTCTGATCAAAATTGGATGTGCCATGGAATTACTTTAACTTCCCCACAACTTAATGATTTTGTCCCTTTCAGGAGATCTCACTTGTATAGTATGCCCCTGCAATAATTGATATAAAATTCTTGAAACTCGCACCCAAAATATCACAGACTGTCCACAATCCAATGCAACCAGTCCCACCCAATTTGGATACTTCAGGAAGAAGCAGGATTGTTTTACCTGGAACACTTTCTGAGACTAGTCACAGGACTAGTCAAATACCCTATCTTACACAGGGTGTATCTGGGGTAACTAAGATGACACAGAATATGAACTTTTTACCACAGCCATAATTCTAATTTCTGGAAATGGCCTCCGGAGTTCAGGGTCTGAAACATCACAGAAATTTTTTTATAGCTAAAATTCCACAATGACTCATTTCAGGATGATTCCAACCTGATCTTGTACAACCTGTATCTCGAAAAGTATATGTCTCGTGGAGCTGAATTTTTGCACCCAACGTACCTTGATCTGTCTTATAAATACCCTCCAAGCCGCTCCTTCTGGAACAAGCTGTAGAAAAAGTTATAGCTAAAATTCCATCGTGTCTCAGATGTAGCAAACCCTGCATTCCCTTGGCCTCATACTATACATGTTACAGTCCTCAAACATCAATATAGCATAGAAAAACCCTCAGAAAAGTACTCAACGCCTTGAAAAAGAGATAATTTGATAATAAGCCTCTTCGAGGGGGAAACTTCCCTTTACCCCACTTAAATGTTCAAGTCCAAGATGATTCAAATGAAAATGTCTCCTTGGTATATAGAGATTAGGAGGTTTTAATGGCCTAAAGCCGACATAAATAAAATAACATTACTAATCTAAATTACAACTAATGGCCTAAAGCCGACATAAATAAAATAACATTACTAATCTAATATACCCCAATTAAGTGGTAATGAGCCAATATTAGGGCTTAACAGCTTCATTCCCCGAGGTCTAGTAGATTTTAGATTTGATAAGAGGGGACGCATGTTTCAAGAGACTCCAAATTGGGGAACCAGGGAGAGGGGGAGGGGGCTATCCAAACATCGCAATCTTGAGGAGTTGAAGTATTTGGTTACTAGAGATGATTTCCACCATTTTGTAGTTCATGTAATTAAACGCCAAGCTAGCTTTGCTCCTAGATAAGTATTCATTAGGATAGGGTCTCTAATAGCTAGTCCTCCTTTATTGAGAGGTTGGAAAACTTGTTTCCAGTTGAGGAGGTGGAATTTTTTAGTATTTGTTTTCCCACTATCCCAAAGGAAACTTCGGAGAGATTTAGATATTTTTTCAAGAGAGCCTTTTGGGGCAAGAAGGCCAGAACACTGAAAGATGGAGAGTGAGGAGAGGACAGATTTGAGAAGCATTGTTTTTCCAGCTAGATTGAGCCAGCGGCCTCCCCAACTTTGGATCCTTGCGAGAATTTTGTCAATGGCATCTTGCCAAGACGTAGTTCCATAGGAAATTAGGAATATAGGCATACCTAAATACTTGAAATAGGTCCAGGTAGTGATGACGGGGAACTCAAAAATTCTAACAATATGGTCTTTGATGTATCCTAGAACGTTCCATCCATAGATCCTATATTTGGTAGAGTTCAATTTTCCTACAGCAGCTGAAAGAAAAGAATGGAGAACTTTCTGAAAGCGATTGGCTATAATTACTGAAGCCGCCCCCAAAAGAAGTGTATCATTTGCAAATTGAGAATGAATTATTTCTTTGACCCCTCTCGCGATGAGTAGCCCCGGGAGTCTGCCTATCCTTCTTTCTTCTTCCAATTTTTGACTGAGAGAATCTACTAGGAGGATGTAAAGGAACGGGGAAATGGGACATCCTTGTCAAAGACCTCTGCTGGCCTTGAAGAACTGTGAGGGGCGGCCATTTATCATGGGGGAGATCCAAGGGGAACCGATGTAAGCCTTGATCCAATGAATAAAAGCTTCAGAGAAACCATAAGCTTTGAAGACTGAGTACAGAAATGACGGTTTGACTCGATCAAAAGAATTCGCCATATCTAGCTTGATGACCATGCCTGGAGCATCGTTTTTTTTGTTGGAATGAATGGCCTCTTGAACAAGCACGATATTGTCTATAATCTATTTGTTTTTTAAAAAACCTCCTTGATTTTCTGAGATAAGAATGGATAGAAAGGGTTTTAGGCGTTTTGCAATGATCTTAGTGAGGATTTTGTACGATGAGTTGCAGAGGGAGATGGGATGGAAGCAGGAGAAGTTTAAGGGATTGGGGTCTTTTGGAATGAGGGCTAGGAAGGTAGAATTTGTGGCTCCTCCAAGTTTCTGTTTTTGAAGAGTGTAGTTCAGCATTTTCTTTAGATCTCGCTTTATGGTGACCTAGAAGGAGCAGTAGAATCTGATTGAAAACTCGTTAGGCCCAGGGGCTTTATCAGGGTCCATGTCCCACACTGCTTTGGCTATTTCCTATTTAGTTATCTCTCTAACTGATTGATTGGTATCATGCTTAGAGATGATTTTTAGAATGTTAGCTAACATTTCTTGAGTTTCTTCATCCGTTCCTTCATCGCTCGGTTGTTGATATAAGGAATCAAAGTGGTGAGAGGTTGCTTCCTTGAATTGTTCAAAGGTATCGAGTCATTGTCCAGAATCTGAAATGATGGAAGAAACTATTTTTTTTTCTCCAATTTTGTGCTTGTTTGTGGAAAAAAGAAGTATTTGAGTCCCCTGCTTTTAGCCACGGACTTCTGGACTTCAATCTCCAGTGTTCCTCTTCTTTGCGAAGGGAATGGTGTAGTTGTTGATTGGCTTCTTTTTCTTGATTTAGGAGTGAATCAGTGACCTCCTCTTCTTCTAACCGTTGTTGAATTCTCGCCAGAAATTCGACCTTTTCTTGTCTTTCTTGATGCGGAGGGATGCAGGAAGCTTTCACCCAGTCTTTGAGAGTTGTTTTGACTGCCTTTAGCTTGCTTTCCCATATATAATTAGGAGACCCAGAGAAAGGGGAGGACCCCTCTTTTTGGATGAGGTGTGGGATAATTGGGTTTTCAGTCCAGAGTGGGTTAAAGAGAAAGGGTAGAGGGCCAAAGTTCTACGAGTTATTGAAATTCAAGGAGATTGGCTTGTGATCGGAGATGGAAGACAAGAGGCTATGAGAGGAGAATTCTAGGGGGGAGAGAAGGAAGTTGTTGTTAATGAGGAAATGGTCAAGTCGGGCTGCTATATGGCAGAGACCGGAGCACCTATTGTTCTAGGTGTACTTTCCCTTAGACGGTTTGACATCCTGCAGATCCCAATTTGAGATGAGATCAGATAGATTTTCAGAGAAAGGGTCTTTGATTTTACTACCTCCTTTATTTTCCCCTGAGTTGAGATCGGTATTGAAATCACCACCGATTATATAAGAGGAGAGATCAATAGAATTTTTTAGCATAGAGAGAGAGTTCCAACAAGCGGTTTTGACCTTATAGGAGTTGGGCATATAAACATTAATAACTGAGATAGTGTTACTGGAGTCCTTATTTTTAAGAACAGTTAGAAGTCAGCTTTGAGTTTCTAGAGTTACCTCAAGATTCTAGCTTTGCTCATCCTTGAGGGTTGCTATGCCGCCAGATGCTCCTTGAGAGCTTACAGCTATTCCACTGCTGAATTTGAAAACCTTTTTCGTTGTTTCTAAAACCGTTGGCGCCTCCATTTTTGTCTCATGGAGGAGGATTACTGAGGGGTTGGCCATTGTTTTGAGATCTCTTAGGGATTCATATTTGGATTTATTTCCAAAGCCCCTACAGTTCCAAGAGAGGAGATTCAATGATGAGGGGTATAGGAGGCCCGACTGTCGTGAGCCGGGAGATCAGGTCTTATAGATCCTCCTCTACGAGTTGAGGTACGCATGGAGTTTTCTATAGATAGTTGCTTGCCTTGTGCTTTTTATTTTGACGTTGTTTCTTCTCTGACTTCTCTATTGGATCTATGACCAGAATTTATAGGTTTAATCGAGGGGAGTTCCCCTTCTTCTACATCTTGGTTGGAATGTAATTTTAATAAAGATTCATCGACTTCTTGCGGTTCCTCTTCTTGAGTGACCTCATGTGACGTTTCCTCATCGCCTGATTCTTTTGCTATTATTTCTAAAACTGGGGGAGAAAAGGATACGGGTTCCAACATTGGCCCAAAACATGGGGTTTTCTTTGAGGATGGTTCTCCCAATGTTTCAAAGGAGTTTTGAATGGGTGTAGGGGGGTTGATGGCATGGTTGGGGGTATAATTTTTAGGGAGGGTTTTGACAGTAGGGTTTTGGCGAGAGGAACCCGCTTTGGGGATGGATCCTGAAGATCCAGGCCCGAGGCTTGTTTCTTTTCCTGTGTTAGCTTTCGTTCTGACCTACTGTCAGCCTTCTTCTTATTGTGAGACATCAGTTTCTTGTACTTGTTTGTTACTGGGGCAATTTCTAGAAAAGTGGTTGTATTCATGATAGGTCTTGCATTTGAATGGGAGTTGCTCGTAGTCTAGCTTCTAGAAGTAAGTCCAGTCATCTAGCTTTAACTTGATTGCTTCTGGAAGCCCTTTTTCTAGATCTACTTCCACACAAATCCTAGCACAAGAATACATACTAGACTTGGGTTCATCCCTATCAATAAATTTTTCCAATGTGTCTCCAATGATTTCTAGAACTTCATCTCCGCAGCAATGAAATGGTAAGTGCGGAAGCCGCACCCAAACTAGAACAACTGAGGGAATGTCTTTTTCTGGGTCAAAATCTGGGGTCCATTTGTTTTAGTATAACCCTCTTGGGCCAAAGAAGTAAGGGTCATTTCTAAAAATGAGATCTTTGTCTTCTTTATGCTCAAAGTAAAAAATATAGAAGCCCTTACCACTGAAGAAGTGGTTCATGCGCCCCTTTATGAGAGGGTACCGGTTCCGCTCAATCCAAAGGTCAAATTGACGAGGTGAAGGACATAACCCCATGAATTGGCCTACAAGTTCTCTGGAGGCGAAGGAGAGTGATTTTCTTCATGTATTTGTGCAAGGAATTGCCACTTATGGGATTTGATCCAATTTTTTCACGAACTATGAAGTCGTAGGGTGTGTGGGAGGGTTTCCAAGCGAACCCACCAGATATTTGAAGGCGACGACTTCGTCAAGGAAATCCGGGGGAAGATCCGGAACTGGAGAGGCCGAGACGAGGAAGCGGCGGACTAGGGTTTTCGCAACGAATCATGGGGTTGCAGAAAATTTTTAAGATTGTTTTCTTGCCTCTGATCACTAAAAAGAAAATCACCATTTTTAATGTTCTACCTATGTGTGTTGATTTACTAGTTGTGGAACAGGGTAAGCAGATTCATGGTTATGCAATAAGAAGTGGATTTGAATCTGATGTTGTTGTCGGTACTGGGTTTGTGGACATGTATGCCAAATGTGGAAATGTTCACATTGCTCAGAAATTGTTTGTAAGAATGCCTAAACAAGACGTTGGGTTATGGAATGCAATCATTGCATGTTATTCTCATAATGGTTACCACCCTGAAACCTTGGCATTTCTCCGTGAAATGCAAATCCAACACAGAAAACCCAACTTGATCACCATGGTTAGTGTTCTGAGTGCATGTGCCGATATATTGGCTCTAGAACAAGGTAAGAAGATCCACGGTTGTGTAATAAGAAGTGGAATTGAATATGATGTTGTTGTGGGCATTGTTCTTGTAGACATGTATGCCAAATGTGGGCATATAGGCATTGCTCGACAAGTATTTGACAATATGTCAAGTCGATATGTGGTCTCGTGGAATGCAATGATTTTGGGATATGGAATTCACGGACATGATGAGGATGCTCTTTCTCTTTTATCCCAAATGCAACAGACAGGCACAAAGCCAGATCATGTCACCTTTATTGGTGTTTTGACTGCTTGATCTCATGTTGAGTTATTAGATGAGGGTTGTCAATACTTTGAGGGCATGAAATCGGATTATGGCCTTGCACCTAAGCTGGAGCATTATGCATGCTTGGTTGACCTTCTTGGATGTGTTGGGCATCTAGATGAAGCACATGAAATTATCAAAAAGATTTCATTGGAACCCTAACTTGATGTGTGGGGGGCCTGTAGAATTCACTGCAAATGTTGAGCTTGGAGAATAAGCAACAAAGCATGTTTTTGAATTAGAACCAAACAATGTTGGATATTATGTTTTGTTGTCAAACATATATGTTGAGGCACACATGAGGGAGGATGTAGCAAAATTGAGGACAATAATGAAAAAGAGAGAAGTGAAGAAGCAACCAGGATGTAGTTTTATTGAGGTGAATAGAGAGGTCCATACACATGTGGGACAATGTATCAAAATTGAGGACAATAATGAAAGAGAAAGAAGTGAAGAAGTAACCAGGATGTGGTTTTATTGAGGTGAATAGAGAGGTTCATACATTCCTTTCACGAGACATAACCCATCCTCAATCTGAAAAAATTTATGCAATGTTAGAAATCTTGCATGGGAAAATGAAGGAGGTTGGATATGAACCCAACACAAAGATTGTGTTACAAGATGAGGAGGAGGAGATGAAGGAAAACATGCTTCGCAGTCATAGTGAGAAGTTGGCCATTACTTTTGGGATCATCAATACAATTCCAAGCACCCGGCGCATTCGTATCATGAAGAACCTTTGCGTGTGTAGTGACTGCCACAATGCCACTAAGTTCATCTCTAAGATTGTTGGGCGAGAACTTATTGTGAGAGATGCAAACCGTTTCCACCACTTTAAGGATGGATGGTGTTCTTGTGGAGATTATTGGTGATGCTATGCTTTCAATCTGATATGTGCTTCAAATTTCCTTCGTTAGATAATAATATATCTGCACCAAAAAAAGGCATGTTTTGACCTATATTGGGGAATCTTTGAATATGATGATAACCACAAGGCATGAAGAACATGTTTGTAAACAAACCCACTAATATGGACTTGAGTGAAATAATTGAAACACTATAGCATTTTAATATATGTAAATCCTTATAATATATTTAACATATACTGCCTGGGATTGATTCTTGTTATTCTTGTGCATTGGGTGTTCTAATGAATCTATAGGATTTGTACAATAAGAAGTTATATTGAAGCAATTATACGGGATTATCATTGTTTCGCAATTAGTCATCTAAGATTCCATCAAAACAAAGGGTTGTTAATAGAAATAGAAAATGGAACTCCATAACCATTGGAAGAAAGAAGACACAGTGTGTTTGACAATCAAACTTAAATATAATTATGTATATAATGTTATACTCGTGTTCTTTTGTCTCTAGCACTTAATGATCTTTCAAATTTTGAGTAGAGTTTGTATTAGTGTTCCATATATATGATTCTTTTCCAGATAATAGAATATTATGTGCTAGCTAGATTGATTGCTAAACCTTATGTGTTAAATTGATTACTAAACATTTCCGTTTGCATCTTATCATGTCTTGTTATTGTCATCATAGACTAGTTAACCAAAACATTATATCTTTCACTATTTGATAACATGTTTGATGGTGTTTGTTCATTAAACATATACTATATTTTGCTAAAAGATCAGTTGGGCAGTGAAATTCTAGGTTTTCCACCATATATAGTGCAATTAGAAACTTGAATATGTAGTTCCTTTTGAGCATTGACAAAATTCTTCAAGAATGGGAGAAAATTGTAGTAAAAGAACAAGCATTACATTGGCCTATCAATCAAGGGATGAAAACATGCTTTCTTCTTGGCTTAAGAGTGATATTTTAGAGTAGCAAATTCTCAGAAATTTGAAGAGTATGGATGAAGAAACTATCAAAAGACTTAAAGAGGATATTTGTGAGAAAGTTGAAAGAGCCCTAAACATAGAAGATATCAAATACAATCCAAAATCAATTAAGGACATAATAATATGATGCGTAGAATCACATAGCAAGTTCAAAGAAGGAAGAGAAGATTCAAGAAGATTGAAAGAAAATGCTTGAATAAGTTGAGTTCTAACTTGAGAATGTCAAGATCAAATATGATGGAATTATCTCAAAAGAAAGAAGTAGTGAAGATCAGCTCAAAGCATAGAGAATGTCATTGACCTAGAAAATAAGATAGAGGAAAAAGAGGTGGGAGATAAAGGCCAAACTTCAAAGGTGGAATCTTATTGGCATATCCTCATTACCGAGAAAGAAGACAGGAAATACAAGGTGCATACCAACATCTTCATTACCAAGGAAGTAGATGTTGAAATTGTGTTGTCATTGATGTCAAAGAACATTATCAATATCACAGGAAGGGGGGAACTAATTGTTGTCAATGATATGGGGAGACCATGCGTTGTGTTAATAATTCTCTGCAAATGACAGGTCCAAGGATAGGACCAACCAGACAGAGGAAGAATGACCCTGAGCATTTATGAGCCTCTGTGTACACAATAACTATGTGTTGATGAACTCATAATAGAGATTTGTGTATCTACCCTGTGAATGAAGGCAAGAAGAAGGAGATTGAAGAAGTGTCAAAGCCCTGAAATGGATAAGTTCTAAATCGGACCATTACCATGAAGTAAAACATGTGTTTGAGTCGGAGGACATCGCTGTAATGTCCCTTTCTAAATGAGTCTTCTAGAAGATTGGCAAAATAGCCTAAGTAATTCTCGCGGGCTATAGTCAGTGGGGAAAAAGAGAATTAATTATTTATTTAATGTCATCGGAGCGGGAATTAATTAATTTTAAAAAGTGACATTAAGTGGTAAAAAGGCACCTAAGTGACTATTGAGAATATGAAAAGTCACTTAAGCTTATTAAAAGGTAAAATGGTCGCAAAAGAGTCAACCAAAGAATAAAAAGGGAAAATGAGGGTGCCCTCTTTCATTCTTGACTTGACATTTTCTAAAATTGCTTTGAGAGAGCTCTTTGTGGATTTGTGAACTCTTGGGATGAAAACCCTAGGAGAAATTTTCTAAGATTGGTTTCAGTGGTGAGATTATCAACCCTAGTTGGTCATCCAGAAGGAAATCACTCAAATCTTCCCATTGAGATTCATTGGTGGCTGAGATTTCTCTTTGTGGTTGTGTTATTTGTGGTAGAGGTTGTTTGGTTCAAGTTGGGAAAGTTTCTCTTGTATGGTCAATTTTTGTATGAGTAAAGGCGCCATTCTCCAAGATGGTCAAGTTTTGTAAAGGGTAGTTGCATTTCTTTTAGAAAAAGATGAAAATCTACTTGTGGAGGCGCACTCTGGGAGTTGAATCAATTATTTGGGTCGAGGAATCAAATGTAGTGTTGTGGGGGTCTTTACATTGCAGCTAAGGCAAGTTTTCTCAAGTGCTAGGCTATGTTTTCTCTTGAGAACCGAGTTCATATTGTGGGGGACGAGTTTCTTCAATAGAAAGGTCGATTTTGTATGTGGTGGGCACATTGTTAGAGCTGGGGATGTTTCCTTGGGTTTGATTCTGGTTTTTGTATAAAAGGGGTCGATTTCTCCTTCATAAGAAAGCTTAATTGCAGCAGAAACTGAATTAGTGTGGATGTTATCGAACTGGATAATTCATTGTTGCATACAATCACCTACAGGCATGTATTTCTCTTATTCTCCTGTTGTCATCTTTCTGTATTTATAGTCAACAAAAGAGGTCAGGAACTATCTCTTTGGCGGATATTGTAATGAGAAGACCAACCTGTGAGTTATTTTCCTGTTTGTATCAGCCCAAAATCCATTAATAAATGAGCAATATGTTTCATTCCATGTATCTGTGTTGAATTTATCTTTGTTGTTCCAGTACTATTAGTTATTTGTCATATGCCAAATCATTTCCATAGTGATGCAAATTGTTTGTGAAAACTCTTACATCAACAAACACCTTACACATCCACAAAGGAAAACCGTTGACGAAATATTTACACAAGAACATTAAGCAAAGGTTTAGAAAAAATTGAGTGGGAACATGACAGTGGTATCAAAGCCTCAGTCCTGCCAGCCCGAGGGGATATAAAAATTCATGAATCAAGGAGAAGAAGAAGGGTATATCACCTACAGAAGTAGGAGGAAGCGAGGGGAAGAAAACATTTTTACACCAAGAAGAGGTAGAAGAAAATCAACCAAAGGCGGAACAAGAAGTAGTTATGGGGGATCAGAATGAAGACAGGACTTTGCAAATTTTAGAGGGTATACAAAATGGGACACAACAATTAGCACAGTTATTGGCACAATTGATTGCTACCAACCAGGAAAACCAGAACCATAGGGGTAATAATGGTAATGGAGGCACTAATGGATACAATAGGGGCAATAACCAACTAGACAAACCAGAACCATGGGGGTAATAATGGTAATGGAGGCACTAATGGACACAATAGGGGAAACAATTGTGCAGGGGTGCCAATGGGAACAATGGAAACTATATAGAGGGAAACAAAAACCATATTCTTGGACAAGTTGGTACTAGAACCACAGGAATAATCATTCTCAGGCCGCTTTTACCTCAGTTCACGGGGAATCAACAAGCAGAGAATCAAGGACAAAAATGTCAAGGTGACACCTTTGATGACTATTGGAGAGAGTATCAGGCTCTCGGAAAGGACTTCTTGGCGGCCATGTCCTTATAGGACTACTACAATATCAAGTATAGGAACATGCCAGGGGAGGTTAATAGGGTTCAGCAGAATGTTGATCTCATGAGGAATATTGGAAAGCTCACCATCCCCTCTTTTTATGGTTCAAGAAAATCCACAGCTAGAGCATGGGTTCAAAAGTTGGATACCTACTTCTAGCTTAACACCATGACATAGGCAGACATGATTAAATTCACTACCTTGCACTTGGACGAAGAGGCCCTTGAGTGGTGGTACCATGGATTGGTCACTCTGGGACATGCTACCATTACCTCTTATTTCTACTTCACATAGAGGTTGATGGAGAGGTTTGACAGGAAATATCTGGAGCTACATTTCAAAGAGTTGGCACAGTTCAAATAGGTTGGGACATCATATGTTTGCATCATTGAGTTTCAGAGGATTGCAGTCATAGTGATAGATGTATATGAGCAGAGATTACTGATGTTATTCACGGAGGGTTTATCTGAACCATTGTGTGGTTGGGTAAAGGCCTTCAAACCAGAGACGTTGCAGGATGTTATTATTGGACACAGGACATGGAGAATGTGGTCCCAAAGATAAAAATTGTCTCCAAACCATTCATTCCCCAAAAGAAAAAAGATAAGAAGCCCTTTCAGAAAGAAGGAACGGGTAAGGAGAGGATGGATGAGGAAACTCGTAATGAGTTGAGGAGGAAAAATATTTGCTTCAACTACAAGGACCCATGGGTATGGGCAAGGGAAAAACACATTACATAGAAGTGATTTCAAACAGTGAGGAGGAGGAGGAAGCCTAGCAGGCGCGAGATTGTGAATAGAACAAATCAACAGAGTAGCAGCCACATGAGGAGGCCAAGAATGGAGCTATCGCCACTCTATCAAGTGTCCCCCAGATTTCACACCTTCAGGATCAAGGGTGTTGTAGGGTTAGTGAGTCACAGTACTGATTGATGGTGGGGAAACCCACAAATTTATCGAATCATCCTAGGTGACTAAGAGAGGCATCCCTACGATGGATTTTGAGGGGTTTGATGTAGCAGTAGTTGGTGGGAACATTATGCCTTGCACACAAAAGATTACATAGTTATGAATTGTATTGGGAAACCACACAGTCACTGATGACTTCTATGTAATGGAACTGCCAGACACCAATGTCATATTGGGGGTCCAATGGTTTGTTTCCATAGGAAAACACTCAATGGACTACCAAGCTATGGATTTGGAGTTCAAGGCAGCAAATGGTAAGAAGGTAGTTTTGAGGGGCATGTCAAATGATGCTCTTGGGATCGTCTCAGCTAAACAGATGGAGATTATTTTCAGACATGAGGATGTTACTTATGCAACAAATTTCTTGATCACTACTGAGAAACCTTCAGACAACAACCATCAATGTCATACAGACATACAGACACTGTTGAATAGATGTGATCGAGTTTTTGGGCAGATACCTCCAGGGAGACCACCCAACAGAGGGTTTGAGCACACTATTGAATTGGGATATGGAGCCAAACCTACGATCACCACTCCCTATAGACATCCAAATAAATTCAAGGATGATATTGAGAAGGCCATTAAGAAGTTGTTGGAGATGGGGCATATCAGGCCAATTTCTATTCCATTTGCTTCTTCTGTAGTGTTGGTAAAGAAGAAGGATGGCACAATGCGGATGTCCATTGACTATAGGGAATTGAATAAAAATACAATCAAGAATAGGTACCATATACCCAGGATCGATGAGCTTCTGGATGAGCTGCATGGAGCAATATATTTTTTGAAGATTGATCTTTGATCAGGCTACCACCATATCAGAGTCGAAGAGAAAGATATTCCCAAAACTATTTTTCAATGCCATTACGGCCATGATGAGTTTTTGGTCATGCCATTTGGGCTAACCAGTGCACCAGCTACCTTTCAGTCCTGCATGAATCACATATTCAAGAAACATTTGAGGAATTTCTTTCTAATCTTCTTTGATGATCTTATTATATATAGCAGGACATGGGAAGAACACTTGGCGCATCTGGAGGAGATCTTGAGCATCATGGAGGAACAGTCACTATATGCCAAGGAGTCCAAGTGTGAGTTTGTCATGACAAATATATTATACTTGGGTCACTTGATTAGTGTTCATGGAGTACAGGTGCAAAGGGAGAATATATAGGCTATATTGGATTGGCCATCACCCAAAAATATTTCACACTTGTGTGGGTTCTTCAGGATTTTCAACTATTACAAGCAATTTGTGAAGGGGTTTTCATAGTTGGTTGCACCACTCACAAATATAACAAAGAATGGGGCGTTCAGGTGGACAAATGAGGCTCATAGGAAATTTGACAAGATGAAGGAGGTGATGAGCACTTGTTGAGTCCTAACACTTCCTGATTTCACTCAGCCCTTTGTGCTTGAGTGTGATGCATCGGGTGAGGGGATAGGAACAATTTTGATCCAGTGGAGGTATTCGATAGAATATGAGAGAAGGAATCTCACATATTCAGAAAGACTCTACTCCATCTATGATAAGGAAATGCTCGCCATAATGCATGCCTTGGCAAAGTTTAGACATTACTTCATATGTGGAAAATTTGTGGTTAAGACAAACCACAACAACTTGAGGCACTTTTTGGGGGAAAATGACTTGAATGAAAGGAAATAGAAATGGGTTAAAAAATTGCAGGCATATGATCTCAACATTGAGTATGTTAAGGGAAAGAAGAACGCAGTTGCAATTTCTCTCTCCACGAAGCTAGAGGTATTTTCACTTGCAAAGATTTCGGTTGACTGGAAATCTCATCTCTTGGTGGAATATTCCAAGAACAAATTTTCTTGTGAGGTGATGGACCACGGTGTATAGAATGACAGATAAAAAGTGGTGGATGGCATCATCTACTACAAATATCGTATATATTTGGTCTCATAATCTACACTAAAGGAGAAGATCATGGTGGTTATGCACAATGCACTATTGGCAAGGCATCTAGGATACTTCAAAACCTACAGGAAAATCAGAGAGAGGTTCACTTGGAAGGGCCTCAAAGATGATGTACTAAAGCATGTGAGAAAGTGTGTGACTTATCAACAAAACAAGTCAGACCAGACCCGTCTTGCAGGATTACTACAACCATTTCCCATCCCAAAGCAAAAATGGGAAAGCATATCTATGGACTTTATCACAGGGTTACCGAAGGTCCAAGGCAAAGATTGTATAAATGTAGTGGTTGACCGATTGACTAAATTTTCACATTTCTCTGCCATATCCTCCAAGTATAAGGCAGTGCAAGTAGTGGAGTTATTCTTCAGGGAGATATTTAGACTTCATAGGCTGTCGAGATATATTTTCAGTGAAATGGACAACATGATCCTTAGCGCATTCTGGCAGGAGTTGTTCATGTTGGTTGGCACAAAGTTGACTCCCAACACTAGTTATCACTCTCAGATAGATGGACAGATGGAGATTGTGAAAAAGTGACTAAAACAGTATCTATGTAACTACGTGTCCGAGCAGTAGAAGGAGTGGATGAAGTGGTTGCATTTGGGGGAACACTGTTATAACACCACATATCACATGTCCATCAGTATGACACCATTCCGAGTATTATACGGTTATAATGCTCCTAAGTCGACTTGGAGTTTGGGATAGCAGAGCTCCCAAAGCCAAGGACTGGATCGAAGAAAGTCAGGACATACTCAAGGCTCTCAAGAAAAATCTACAGATGGCTCAAAATCAGCAGAAGATGTATGCAAACATGCATAGAGTCGAGCGCACTTTCGAAGTGGGAGACTTGGATTTCTTGAGATTATATCCATATATTCAATCTTCATTGAAGAAGAGCGGTGCAGAGAATCTTAAGCCACGTTTTACAGACCCTACAGGGTGGTTCGAAGAGTTGGCGAAGTGATTTCTGAACTGGAGTTGTCGAGGAGAGAAAAATTCATAATGTGTTTCATGTAATTCTCGTAGGCTATAGTCAGTGGGGAAAAAGAGAATTAATTATTTATTTAATGTCATCGTAGCGGCAATTAATTAATTTTAAAAGGTGACATTTAGTAAGTGGTAAAAAGGCGCCTAAGTTACTATTGAGAATACGAAAAGTCACTTGAACTTATTAAAAGGTAAAATGGTCACAAAAGAGTAAACCAAAGAGTTAAAAGGAAAAATGAGGGCACCCTCTTTCATTCTTGACTTGACATTTTCTAAAATTGCTTTGAGAAAGCTCTTTATGGCTTTGTGAACTCTTGGGACAAAAACCCTAGGAGAAATTTTTTGAGATTGATTTCGGTGGTGAGACTATCCACCCTAGTTGTTCATCTAGAAGGAGATCAATCAGATCTTCTCATTGAGCTTCATTGGTGGCTGATATTTCTCTTTGTGGTTGAGTTATTTGACGTAGAGGTTGTTTGGTTCATGTCGGGCGAGTTTCTCTTGTATGGTTGATTTTTGTATGAGTAAATGCACCATTTTCCAAGAGGGTCCATTTTTGTAAAGGATAGTTACATTTATTTTAAAACAAGATGCAAATCTACTTGTAGAAGCGCACTCTAGAAGTTGAATCAATTATGTGGGCAAAGTAATCAAATGCAATGTTGTGGGGGTTTGTACATTGCAATTGAGGCGAGTTTTCTCAAGTGTTAGGCTATGTTTTCTCTTGACAACCAAGTTCATATTGTGGGGGGTGAGTTTCTTCAACAAAGGGGGTTGATTTTGTATGTGGTGGGCGCATTGTTAGAGCTGGGGATGTTTCCTTGGGTCAGATTGTGGTTGTTGTATAAAAGGGGTCGATTTATCCTTCATAAGGAAGTTTAGTTGCAGCAGAAATTGAGTTAGTGTGGATGTTATCGAACTAGAGACTTCATTATTGCATACAATCACCTACAATCCTATATTTATCTTATTCTCATGTTGTAATCTTTGTGTATTTATAGCCAACTCTGTATACTCAACAAAAGAGGTCAGGAAATATCTCTCTGGCGGCTATTGTAATGAGAAGACCAACCTGTGAGTTATTTGTTTGTTTGTATCAACCCATAATCCTTTAATAAATGAGCAGTCAATTTCATTCCATGTATCTGTGTTGAATTTATTTGTGTTGTTCTAGTACTGTTACTTAATTTTCATATTCCAAATCATTTCCATAGTGCTACAAACTGTTTTTGAAAACTCTTACATCAAAAAACACCTTACACATCCACAAAAGCAAATTGTTGATGAAATATTTACAAAAGAACATTAAGCAAAGGTTTAGAAAAAATTTAGTGGGATCATTACAATCGTAGTCATTGATTAGGCATAGTGAACGAATCTGGACCATTGATCGGTTGGAAAGGTTATCGTAGTGTTGGAGTGTGAGGTTGTAATGGAACTCTGATGGGAGAAGCTAGGAGTCAATAAGAGTCATTGATTCATCAGAAAATGATCTCAACAAAGGGGAGCCATTGGATCTTGTAAGACACATTTCAAGGAGACAAGGATGGAACCTTAGTTTTCGTGCGGATGTCAACCTCAGAGTAAATCCTAACCATTGGATGAGTTGCCGCGATGACCTTTAGATCATTGGAGTCTTTGAGTGCAAGGTTGCACAAGGAATCTAATGGGAGAAACTTCAAGTTAACAAGAATTATTGATCTATCGAAGGCCTACAGAATTGAAAATCATGGCCATTGGCAGCATGTTGAGTCGACGGAGTGATTAGGTGAAACGACAACCGTTGATCTATCAAAAGACTAGTCTCGGTCGAGCTTGGACTGTTGATTGGAGTGTGAGTCATCGGAATGGACTGTGATACTTGAGAATGGAGTCTGAAGACGAGAAGGTCCGAGGACTATAGATACATCGGAGGATCTACCTCAACCATTAGATCTATAATGATTTGTTTCGAGAAAGGAGAGTGACGCCAGGGTGACGCATTGTCACATCTTGGCAGTCAAAATGATGAGGACGCCAGCATGGAAGTTAACATGTCTCGAAAGGTGACGTGTGTCATATTTTGATTGTGCGAAATGAAAGTGGGCCCCACTTGGACATGGAGACCTTTAGGTCATCATGTCAAATCTCAGCCACTGAAAATGGATCAACAAGCAGATCTTTGTCATTCATTGGAGAGGCTTCAGTTGGAGTAGATTGTGATACCTACATTGAATACATTTCGATGATGACGGACTTCGAGAGATAGCAACAATCATTGATCGAAGAATGGGCCAAACGCAATGACATTCGTAGATCTTTCATGGACCCAGTTCAGAATGGATACTTTAGGTAATCATCTCAACCATTGAGTTGGCACAACGAGTGGATATCCACCATTCATAGGAGAAGAAATGGTTGGAGTGGACTATGAGAAAATGTACTCCGATGACGAGGAAGTTTGAGAATGTTTGTGAGTCATTTATTCCTGACTCCTAGGATCATTGGATTCGTCGGAGTATGTACCATCAAAGAGGCTCTGGTTGTATAAATAATCATTCCTAAATTGTTTTGATAAGGGAGTGAGCATGAAGATAGCAAAGAATTGGAAGCGGAAGTGTGAAGAGTAGAGGCTTTGAGGATCGTAAGAAGAATGTTGTCATAAAGGAAGTGAGAGAGAAGGCTTTGCAACTCTAAGGTTTGAAGATACTTGTCTAAGGGTGGCTGGGAGGTGCAAGGTCTAAGAAATTTATGAATTCATGAAGAATATAAGTTGGTGGAGAATGTTGTGACAACAGAGATAGAGCATCAGATTTGTACAAGTGAAGGCTTGAAGAAAATAGTCAATCTGATATTATTGGTAGCTTGAGGGGATTGTTGCCTCCTACAGGTTGGTTCATGCAAATATTGCAGTTGTAGGTTGGTGCCTACAGGAAAAGTTGATTTGGTGCTCAACCAAGCAGATTGGTGTCTCCTGCAGGTTGGTGCCTACAAATCTTATCGTTGAGTTGGTGCTTAGTCAAGGATATTGGTGTCTCCATCAAGTTGGTGGCTGGAAACCTTATTATTGAGTTGGTGCTTAGTCAAGGAGATTGGTTTTTTCAACAGATTGGTTCCTGCAAATATTGTAACAGTAGGTTGGTGCCTACAAGATTTTACTAAAGAATTATTTTGTGGTTTTTTCCCATTTGGGTTTCCATGGAATATATATGTTTACAGTGACTCTATTGACATGGTCAATTCTATGCATTGCTAATTATAATCTTTGGGATGATTAATGGAAGTTAAAAAGAGTTTTATTATTGTTAAAAATGTGCAACATTGATTCACCCCCCTTGTTAAGAACCAAATATCAATATAGCATAGAAAAACCTCAGAATAAGTACTCAACGCCTT
>SNQJ01S0027117.1:83203-97372 GCA_010110895.2 Picea sitchensis
CTTCTTCCTCTTCACAATCTATGTAGAATAATTTCTTCTCACCACACTTATGTCCCTTACTATACTTGTTGTCACAATTAAAGCATAAACCTTTTACTTTTATTTCCTCCAATTGTTAATGTGTCAACCTTCTAGGTTGAGGTGTTTTAGAAGAAGGAGCATTATTCTCTCTATAGATGTTGGGATTGGTCCTTCTAGTAGCCATAGCCATATTTTTACTTTCAACATTTCTTGTCACCTTAAATGCATTCTCCAATGATTTGGGTTCCTAAAGGCGAACCTCATGTTGAATGTTATCCTTTAAATTTCCTATGAATACATCAATCAAGTGCTCATATGGAATATATATTACCTTTATATTCAATCTTTGGAAGTTCTCAATGTGCTTTGTAACTGAATTGTTTTGCTTGAGATTTATCAATTGGCTAAAAAAGGTATTGCTCCTTGTTTCCTCATAATGTGCTACCATTTCTTCCATGAAAATTATCCAAGTGATGAGTGATTTGCGAGAACAAATCCATCGATACCATACAAATTGATTGGGTTCTAAATATAAAGAAGCAATTCGTATATTTTGTGTATGTGGCACATTATGTAGATCAAAGAATTGCTCCATCTGAAGTGTCCATGTGATTGGGTCCTTGCCATCAAACTTCCTCATATCGATCTTAGGAACATGGTTGGTCTTCAACCCAAAGTTGGAATTTCTCCATTCTTGATTCACCTTCCTTCTGTTCTCAACATGAATTTCATGGGATACATTTTCACTTTCAGGTGTCCTCTCTATTATGAAATTTTTCAATCCTTCCATGATCTCCCCTTTTAAACCCTCCATCATCTCTTGTAGTTCATCTTTTGTTATTGTCTTCTTTTGTAAATAATTTATGTCCCTATGCATTTCTTCACCTTCATCAAGAGTCCATGTAGGATTATCTGGAGGCTTATTTGGTGTAGAAATTCCCTTTTTGGGTGGCATGTTGGCCAAGTATCACTTTTGAACCTTGATTTTGAGGTGGTTCTGCTAGACAATATTTCTTCTACTATATCTCCAAATTTCGGCCCTTCTGGGTATGAAAATTTATTTTTTGTATTTCTCTGATATTTCTTCTCTGCAATGCCACAGGTTTGATCAAAATTGGATGTGCCAAGTGGAATTTAAGGTAACTTCCCCACAATTTGTTGATTTTTGGCCTTTCCAAGAGATGTCACTTGTATAGAGTTCCCCACACAAAATAATTGATATAAAATTCTGAAACTCGTACCAGAAATACTACAAACTGTCCATTATCCAATGCAACCAGTCTCACTCAATTTGGATACTATAGGAAGAATTTATGATTGTTTTACCTGGAACACCTTCTTGAGACTAGTCAATAGGACTAGTCAGATACCCTATCTTCCACAGGGTGTATCTACAAATGTAAGATGACCCAGAAGCTAAACGTTTTACCACAGATACCTTACTAATTTTTGTGAATATCCTTCAGAGTTCAGGTTCTGAAATATTACAGAAAAAATTTTATAGCGAAAATTTTGCAATGACTCGGTTCAGGATGATTCCATAACCCTATCTTGCATAGGTTGTATCTCCAAAATTATAAGTCCTCAGGAGATGAAATTTTAACCCAACGTACCTTGATCCGTCTACTAAATATCCTCCAATTCTTTCCTTATGAAACATTGTAGAAAAAGATTTATAGTGAAAATACTAAGGTGTCTCTGATGTAGAAGAAAAACCCCAAGACCTTGAGCTCTGATAAACATAAGAGTATTAAAAAACATGGAAGAAATATATTTTACTAAATATGAGGAAGAAAACATAGTCATTGTAAACATATATATTCCGTGGAAACCCAAATGGGAAAAAACCACAAAATAATTCTTTAGTAAAATCTTGTAGGCACCAACCTACTGTTACAATATTTGCAGGAACCAACCTGTTGAAAAAACATGAAAGAGAAATATTTTACTAAATATGAGGAAGAAAACATAAGAGTATTAAAAAAAACAAATCAACAAAAAGGGGAAGAAAACAATCTAGCTTTACATGCTCAAAGCAACACAAGCCAATGGTATATCGATAGTGGAAGCTCCAAGCACATGACAGGAGATCAGAACAGATTCTAAACTCTTAATAAGACAAAAAGAGGCAATGTCGTGTTCGGAAATAATAATTCTGCCAAAATAATTGGAAAAGGAACAATCAATCTTGGAAGTAAGAAAGCCAAAGCAAAATATGTATTGTTGATTGAATATATGAAACACAATCTTCTCAGTGTTAGTCAAATATGTTATCAAGGACACACTCTTGTTTTTTATTCTCAAAAGTGTGAAATAAGAAGTGAAAACTGGTAGAACGGTTGCTACAACTCTCAGGACTCCTAATAACATATACATTTTAGATTAAGTAAAAGGAGAAAAGTATTGCATGGGACAAATAGATCAAAGTTGGCTTTGGCACATGAGAATGGGACACATAAATTTTGACAATTTGGTAAAAATTAGAAAGAAGCAAGCTGTGAGGGATCTACCCCTAATTGTAAAACCTTCAGATCCCACTTGCAAACATTTCCAACATGGAAAGAAGACCAAATTCACCTTCAAAACAAAGGAGCATTCAATTTCAAAGCCTTTGCAGTTCATTCATATTGATCTCTGCAGACAAACCAGAACCAAAAACTTACAAGGTGATCACTACTTTATGCTACTTATAGATGACTACACTAGAATGACTTGGGTTTCCATTCTAAAGAATAAATTAGAAGCAATTGATAAATTTAAGGTGTTTAAAGAACTAGTATAAAATGAAATTGATCTTAAAATAAAGTGCTTACAATCAGATAATGGGGGTGAGTTTACCTCAAATGAATTTGAAAATGTCTGTGAGATGCATGGAATCAAAAGACAATTCTCAACAACTATGACACCACAACAGAATGGTGTGGTAGAAAGAAAAAATAGGATCGTACAAGAAATGGAAAGAACTATGTTAAATGACTCCAAACTATCATTTATGTTTTGGAGAGAAGTAGTCCATATTGTTGTTCATATTCTAAACAAATGTTTTCTTAGAACAAACCATGATAAAACACACTATGAACTATTGAATTTTCAATTTCCAGATCTGATAATTATTTCCTTATGATTTCAAACAGAATTTTATACCATCATTCTCGTAGAATAATTACACACTGGAAATCTCAACCAAAAATAACTACAGTGGAAACAACATAATCCTAGAAAGATAGCCATGCACAGTAGACACAATATTTTACTCTGGGAAACCCAACCTTGGGATAAAACCCATCAAATTTTCTTAAGAAGAAATCAATCCAAGTTTATCATCATTTACATGAAGAAACTTGACACGAGATAATTGTGCCCTAGTATGAGGAAGAACCCTCAAGAATATTGCACCACAAAAGAACTACCAAGATTCTCTAAAAACAACGCACCTTGAAGATAGCATAATTGGAAACTTCGCACCACAACTGGCAACTGGGAACTACACACTGCAACAGACAACTGGGAACTGCGCACTGCAACTGAAAAATGGGAACTATGCACTGGCGAAAGCACACTTGATGAGAAGAGTTGTGTTATGTGACAAGTGAAATGATCCAACCTTTATTTATATAGTTCGAGTCACCTTTAATTTCCTTGTGGGGTCAAATTGTTCTTTTGTATTCAATTTCTTCTTTAATGCTTTCTGGGTTTTCTTCAATGGTTTGTCTTGTCTTCTTGGCATTTCTTATTCACTACAAAAGTTGTCCATGAGCCTTGTTGATGTATCATATCCTCACATGCACGTCTAATTAATATAGGGCTCTAATGTTGAGTAGATTCATCGAGATCCCCTCATCACAAGGGGACTCTAGAGCCTACATATTCAACATTAGACTAGACTTGTAAACAACTCAAGCATGCCCTATAAAAATAGATGACTCCATCTTGGAGTAGGAAATGTGAGAACATCTCGAGTCTTTATCACTCCTCGTCAAATCAACACAACTTCTAGGAGAAAAACTACACCTGGGCCATTCACCACTAACCAAATCGGCACGGCCCCATGAGTGAATGTATCATTCTCCCTTAGTCAAATCAGGATGATCAATCTAAGAGAATGTTTGTCTGATGTTATTAACTGGAGAAACATCAATGTCCTGGGCCATTCACCACTAGCCAAATCGGCATGGCCCCGTGAGTGAATGTATCATCCTCCCTTGGTCAAATCAGCATGACCAATCTGGGAGAATGTCTACCCAATGTTGAAACATCAACATGAAATGTGCAAAGGCAAATATGCATAAAAGAAACAAATTGCATAAAAGAAGATGATTTTTTGCTATAAGGACAGCATGAAGAGGAACAAGAAGAAGAAGAAGAAAAATCAAAGGAAGAACAATGAGAAGAACAACAACAAGAAAAGAAGGATTAGTAAACAAAAGAGGAAGATGAAGTAGAAAGACATGACACAAAAACTCTTTCATGATATATACAAAAGAATCATCCTGAAAGCCAAATTCTTGGAGATAGGAGTGTAGGACCTCAAACAAGGAGAAGAATAAATAATCAAGTAAAATTTTCTTTATTATCTACAATAGAACCTCATAACTTTGAAGAATACATCCAAGATAAACATTAGATTAATGTCATGAATGATGAATTGGACCAAATTGAAAAGAACCAAACCTAGGATCGTGTTCCTAGACCAAAGGATAAAAATGTGATAGGCACTAAATGGGTTTTCACGTATAAACAAAATGAAAATGGACATGTAATGAGAAACAAAGCAAGATTGGTATGCAAGGGATATGCTCAAATTTTGAAAAAAAAAATTCCCTTGTAGCAAGATTGGAAGCAATTAGGATGTTTTTGGCATTTCCTTGCAACAAGAACTTTAAAATTTATCAAATGGATGTTGAATCAACATTCCTAAATGGAATTTTGGAAGAAGAAGTATATATTGAACAACCTAAAGGATTTAAGTTATTAGAAGATGGAGATTATGTGTAAACTCAAGAAATCCCTCGATGGCCTAAAGCAAGCCCCTGGAGCTTGGTACTCCAGACTAGACAAGCATTTACAACAACAAGGATTTAAAAGAGGAGCTACATACAACAACATCTACATCAAAAAGGACGACGAAGACATGATAGTAATCGTTGTCTATGTGGATGATATAATATTTGGAAGTAATGTTGACAAGCTGAGAAAAACATTTGTTGAAGAGATGCAAAGTGAATTCAAGATGTCAATGCTAGCAGATCTATCATTCTTCTTATGGCTGCAGATCTCTTAATCAAACAAAGGTATCTTCATATCTCAAATGAAATACATTAAGGAGATGTTCAAGAAGTTCAAATGGAGGATTGCAAACCAATTAGCATTTCTATGACCACAGGATGTAAACTCGGCAAAGATGATGAATCCATGGAAGCAGATCAAAAATTGTACAGGTCTATGATTGGCAGCTTGTTGTATGTAACAACTTCAAGGCCACATGTGATACAAGCGGTTGGAATTGTTGCAGGGTTTCAATTTGCACCAAAATAATCCCATGTACAAGTAGTTAAGAGGATATTCAAATATTTGAAGGGCACTTTGGACTATGGACTGTGGTATCCAAAAGGTGAAGATTTTACCTTGAAAGCATAAGTGGAGGTCAGGATGTGTAAATGACTGAAAAAGAATAAGTGGAGGCGCATTATTTGTAGGCAATATCGTAATTTCCTTGTTAAGCAAAACGAAGTCATCGATCTCTTTGTCAACTACAGAAGCTAAATACATTGCAACAGCAGTCTATCGCACACAATTTCTTTGGATGAAGCATACTTTGCAAGACATTCTGATTGATTACAAACAACCAATCCTTATACTATGTGACAACACCAGTACAATAAGCATATCTAAGAACCCTGTTATGCATTAAAAAAAAAACACATACTTATCAAGTACCATTTTCTAAGAGAATTATTGGAAAATTGGTTGTCATTGATGTCAACCTTAGAAGAAGCCCTAAAGTAAATCCTAGAAGCCCCTAAAGGTGATGATGATGTCTCCACTTGAAGAAGCCTTGAAGAGCCTTGAAGGAGCCTTGACATAAATGTATATAACTCCAAAGTGGTCCCCTTGTGGTGTAGCTTTTAAGCATGGCCCTCATGGGATGATATAACATGTGTTTGTTTCCACATGCCCACTTTGAGTTGTACACAAATGGAGCCCACAAAATTTCCAATATAAATATTACAAGCCTACAAATCGCCAAGATAAAGATTGCAAGATGGAGATTGTTGAAAGTAATATTTTTTGGGTAATTTGGATACCCTGTCTTTGAGGGAATTTTTACCCTACATAACTAACACAAATGGAAGAAAAAGTTACATGGTTGGAAATATTAATCTGAGACC
This sequence comes from Picea sitchensis, assembly GCA_010110895.2. NCBI lineage: Eukaryota > Viridiplantae > Streptophyta > Pinopsida > Pinales > Pinaceae > Picea > Picea sitchensis. Next base: position 89,614 of record SNQJ01S0027117.1, read on the forward strand.
TTTCCAACGGTATATGGAAGTCTCTCTAAATCCCTATAAATGAGGAGATATGAGTTTTTCCGTCTGATAACCCAGCCAAAAAATTGAGGTCAGGTCAATTAATTTTTGGGGACATAATTGCTATAAATATAGGATAGAATTTTGCATTTTTAGTGAAACCAACGAAGAAATCAAGTTTTAGGTGCACTCAAGGTGTTGGGGTGTCTTTCTTGTGTGCAATAGAAGTTTAAAGGATTCTCTTAAGGTCTCTCTTTTTCTCAAGATATGTTATGAGGTTGTGATATTGTCGTGAGTGGATGTTGTAGTTAATGGACATTGTCGTGAATGGATATTGTCATCATTGGATGTTTATGTCATTGATTACATTTTTGGAATGATGTTATGAGGCTTGCTAGGGTTTGAAGGATTGTCTACAGAATTAAGCATGTAGGTGAAGTCAGAAGTACTCTATGGATGAAGATCTTGGATTGGTAATATCTTATTGTGTTGGTGTTGAGTTGAGAAGATTGGTGTCTTCATTCAATAGGTTGGTGCATGTGTTTTAAGGAGTAAGTGATTCCTTCCAGTTGGAGTTGGTAAAGATAGGGGGTTGGTGCCTCCTTCCAGTCGGTGTTGGTAAATCAAGATGTTGGATTTTCCTTCAGGTTGGCGCCTCCTTCCAGTTGGTGCTAGAGAATCTTGGAAGTTGGTGCTTCCTATGAATGTAATATTAACATGATATAAGAAAATCATTCTATGATTTTCTCCCATCTGGATTTCCACGTAAAAATAATTGTGTTATGTGTATGGTTTTTTTTGTGATGATAAATGGCATTGTTAATGGTTAATGTTTACATGATGTGATTAAAGTTAAAAATGGTAAAAAGTGTTCAATATCGATTCACCCCCCTCCCCTCTCAGTATTGGTGAATATTCTAACAATTGGTATCAGAGGGGATTCCTTTAGGAATAGTCTAACCACTCAAAGGCATATCATGGATAAGCAGGGAGAATATACCAAAAATGGAACATCGTTGTTTGATGGGAAACAATATGTTTTTTTTAGCATAAGAATGAGAGCATTTTTGTAGGCACAGGGATTTGATGTTTGGAAAGTTGTAGTAAATGGATACACTACACCAGATTCTACCCCAACATATAATGTTGGGAAAAATTTCAATGAATACAATTCAAAGGTTATAAATTCCATTCTAAGTGGTCTAACATATTCAAAATTTGTTAAGGTTATGCATTGTGATTCTGCAAAGGAAAATTGGACAAGTTCAAAAATATTTATGGAGGAGATGTTAAAGTTAAAGGGGCCAACCTTCAGACTTATAGAGGGAAATTTGAACATCTTATAATGAAGGAAGATGAAGATATTGCAGCTTATTTTCTCTAAGTTGATGAAATTGTGAATACTACAAGAGGACTGGGAGAAAAGATTAAAAATTCAATAATTGTGCAAAAGATACTGAGATATCTCCCAATCAAATTTTACCCTAAAATCCTAGCTCTAGAAGAAACACAAGATCTGGCTACATTGAGCATGGATAAATTACATGAAATACTTACATCATATGAAATGAAAACAGAGCAGGAAAATCCATCTAGAAGGGAAGCAGGTTTCAAAGTTTCCAAGAAGACAAGAAAGAACAAGCCAATGTCAAAACCCTACTCCAACAATGTGATTATTTAGACAATGAAGAAGAAGCTAACTTTGCGAGAAATGTGAAAAGAGAAGTGATAAAGTGGGCCATTTTGCTTCCAAATGTCCTTATGCAAGGGGTTCAGATAATGATGAAGAAAAAGTTCCTAAGAAATAAAAGAAATATCATAAAAGAGACAAGGAAAGAAATAAAGGAAGATTTTTGAAAAAGAAAAGCATGTATTCAAAAGATGATAGTTCTTCATCCGATGAAGATGATGATAGTGACAATGATTCAAGAAGAGTAATCTTCATTACATTAGAGGATCAAGATGAAACTACTGAAAATAATGAAGGAGATGATGAAGAATAAGGAGAAGTGAATCTTGAGACAAAATTGATCAGTGCCTTAAGCGATCTAAGAATAGCAAGGAAGAAAAACAAGTTTCTCAAAGAAGAGTTAAGTAAACTGAAGGAAGGATTTCAAAACCCTAGAAAAATTTATGAAGAATCCAAGCAAACTATCATAGATCTAAAGATTCAGTTGGAAGAATCCAAAGTGATTGAAGAAAAACTTGATAAGACACTAGAATAAAAGAAGAAAATAATAGAGAATATGGAAGTCGAAATAGTCTCACTAAAAAAGGAACTACAGAAGAAGGACATCCAACTAAATTTTGGCAATAGCACCAAAATATTGGATGAAATCATCTGTAGTTAAAAACCATTTTATGACAATTCTTGACTTGGATACAAACAAAATAATATTGGTGAGGGTTTAATCTCTATGATGACAGGAAATGAAGTAGAGCAAATTTATGCAAATACTATCAAGGGTTTCATCAAGAAAGAAGAACGCAAGTCTATAAAGGACGACATACAAAAACTAGAAATAAAGAAGAATCAAGAAGAAGATTGTGCATTCATATGAACATGGAATCAACAACCAACAATGAAGAAGACCCAAGAAGAAGATCATGATTTCATAAGAACGACACCAACTAAAAGACTATCCACACTCAAGTACCAAAATATTTTTCTTGGCTTGTGTTATTCTTGCAATAATTTTGGGCATAAAGACATAAATTGTAGAGCCTATGAAGTGGCTATGAAAATATCAAGAAACAATATGATGGCAATTATCCCAGAAAGACTTGTGAGGTGTTTGACAGAAATTATAACAGTTTTGGTGCTCTAAATTATGAAATTGAATGCTACAAATGTTACAATTTTTGGAAAAATAGCCAGAAATTGCATAAGTGATTTGATAGTTTCTTCAATGGAAACTGGTTGTGTTCCTTTCAATCATATAGGGGAAAAAAAGAGAACTTGGAAAAGGAAGCAAGAATATTTGAAGGTTGAGGAATGTGGGTTTGTCTTACAAGCCCAAAATAGAAGAAGCCATTGGTATATTAACAGTGGATGCTCAAAGCATATGACTAGAGACAAAAACATATTTGTAACATTAAATAAATAAAAAGAGGGGTTTGTCATGTTTGGCAATGATAAATCAATCAAAATTATAGGAAAAGGCACAGTCGGTCTTAGAAACAAAGATGTTGTGGCAGAAACTGCCCTACTAAAAACTTGCAGAATCCATTTGAAGAAAACTCGCACCACAAAAATCTCAATCATCAAATTGGCCTACTTGTTAAAAATATGAAGCATTATTTGCTAAGTGTGACACAAATGTATGATCAGAGACACACACTTATATTCAATTCAAACGAATGTGAAATAAGGAAAGAAGGACCAGAAAAACTAATGGCAACGACGACAAGGACTCCAAACAACATATACATCTTGGATGAGATCGAAGAAGAAATATGTTGTTTAGGAAAAGAAGTTGAAAGTTGGCTTTGGAATAGGAGAATGTGCCATATACACTTTGATAATCTTGTCGAGATAAGCAAGAAGCAAGCTCTAAGAGAAATGAAATAAATTACAAAGCCAACAAATATTATGTCCAAGCACTGTCAGCATAGAAAACAAGCAAAAGTTGAATTCAAGACAAAGGAATAATCTACAAAAAAAATCATTGGAGATTGTACACATTGATTTATGTGGGCCCACAATAACAAAAGGACTGGATGGTGAAAAATACTTCATACAACTCATTGATTACTACACCATAATGACCTGGGTTTGCTTCCTCAAGAAAAAGTCAAAAGCTTTTGAATGTTTCAGGGTATTCAAGGAACTTGTTGAAAATGAAACTAATTTGAAAATCAAATGCTTAAGATCAAATAATGGAGGTGAGTTTACTTCAAATGAAATCAAGGATTTCTGTGAAGAACAGGGAATAAAAAGACAATTCTCAACAACTAGAACACGTAAGAGAAATGGAGTTGTTGAAAGGAAAAACAAAACTGTACAAGAAATGGCCATAACCATGTTAAATGAATTCATGTTAAGTGAAATATTTTGGGGACAAGTAGTGCATATTGCCGTTCATATCTTGAATAGAGGATTGATCAGAAGTAATAGTGATAAGACTCCATGTGATTTATGGAAAGGAAGATCGACCAATGTCAAGCACTTTATAGTGTTTGGAAGCAAGTGTTACGTAAAAAGGGAAGACAATAAGGTTGGAAAATTTGACTCCTGGGTGGACGAAGGCATATTTGTTGGGTACTCATGGAAAAGTAAAGCATATAAGTGCTACAATCTAAAACTCGTCAAGATAGTCAAAAGAGTCAATGTAAAAGTTGATGAAACATACTTGTTGAAGACCAAGAAGGAAATCAAAAATTCAAATATATTTGAGGAACGGGAAAATGAAGAACTAAAGCAAAAAGAAGAGGAGGAAGAAGAACAACAACAACAAGAGAAGCATCCAAAGGCAAAACAAGAAGAAAACAACTGTCAAAATTTACAGACAGCTTCTATGACACCTAACCACTTGATTAAGAAGAATCATCCACTAGAACAAATAATTGGAGATAGAAGTGTCGGAGTAGAAACTAGAAGAAGAAAGCAAGCACAGACTCTTGAACAAGGACATTTTTCATTACTATCCACAGTTGAACCAAGTAATTTTGAGGAAGCTAGAAATGATGAACATTGGATCAAGTCTATGGAAGAAGAACTAAATCAAGTAGAGAAGAATGAAACATGGGAACTAGTTCCAAGACCAAAGGACAAAAATGTGATTGGGACAAAATGGGTCTTCAAAAACAAGTTAAACAAAGATGGACAGGTAACCAAAAACAAAGCAAGACTAGTCTGCAAAGGATATGCTCAAGTTGAAGGAATATATTTTGAAGAAACTTTTTCTCTCATGGATAGAATGGAAGCAATCATAATGTTCTTGGCTTATGCATGCTTCAAAAGGATCAAAGTGTATCAAATGGACATAAAATCATCTTTTCTAAATGGAGAATTAGAAGAAGAAGTCTACATAGAATAGCTAGAAGGGTTTCTACTATCATAAAAGGAAGACTATGTTTGTAGATTGAAGAAAGCTTTGTATGGACTGATGCAAGCTCTGAGAGCTTGGTACTAAAGATTGGATAGGTACTTATAGCAACAATGATTCAAAAGGGTAAATGCAGATAATAACCTCTACATAAAAGTGGATCAAGGCAGTATGATTATTATAGAAGTGTATGTTGATGACATCATCTTTGGAAGTGATGATGATAGATTGAGTCAGAAGTTTTCCAAGGATCTGCATAATGAATTTGAAATGTTCCTACTTGGGGAGTTGACTTTCTTCCTAGGACTCTAGATATCTCAGCTAGATGAAGGAATTTTCATTTCCTAAACCATGTACATCAAGGAAATGTTAAAGAAAATCAAAATGGAAGACTGTAAACCTATGAGTAGTCCTATGGTTATTGGTTGCAAGTTGAGAAAATATGATAAATATAAAGAAGTGGATCAAATACTCTACAGATCAATGATTGGTAGTCTACTCTATGTGACATCTTCAAGAGCAGATGCAATGCAAGCAGTTGGACATGTCACAAGATTTAAAGTGGCACCAAAGGAAACCCATGTTCTAGCAATGAAAAGGATCTTCAAATATCTTAATGGAACATTATATTTTGGGCTATGGTGTACGAAAGGAAATTAGTTAACTATGGTCGCCTACACGAATGCATATTGGGCAGGAATTATTGATGATAGAAGAAGTACAAGTGGAGAAGCTTTCTACTTAGGTGACTGCTTAGTGTCTTGGTTGAGAAAAAATCAATCTTCAATATCCTAATAAATAGAAAAAGCAGAATATATCGCAGCAGCAACATGTTGTACTCGGATTCTCTGGATAAAGCAAACCCTTCAAGACATAAGAGTGAGATATGATGAGCCTATTCTGATACTATGTGATAACACCAATGTTATAAGTATCTCCAAGAATCCAGTGATGCATTCCAAGACCAAACATATTCCTATTAAGTTCCACTTTTTGCGGGAACAAGTCACAGAAAAGAATATAAAGTTGGAGTACATTGGGACAAAAGAAAAAATTGCAAACATCTTCACAGAGCCTATTCCTAGGGAGACCTTTGAGTATCTTTGACAAAAACTGGCAATAATTTATGCTCCTAATTTACTTCCATAATATTATGCAAGAAAAAAAGGGTAATGTTGTCAGGGGGAGTTTCTCTTTTCCATTGATTTCAAAGGGGGAGAGAAAAATAGTAAAATTATAAGCATGAATATAGGGGGAGTCATCATGAAGACAAGAGGATAGTACAATCATTGGGATCAGAGCAGGAAAATAGGGGGAGCATAGTTGTTTTACTAAGTTGTCATCAACTCCAAAGGGGGAGATTGTTAAAATTGGTTGTCATTGATGTCACCCTTAGAAGAAGCCCTAAATGAAATATCAAAATCCCCTAAAAGTGATGATGATGTGTCCACTTGAAGAAGATTTGAAGAGCCTTGAAGGAGCCTTGACATAAATGGATATAACTCCAAAGTGGTCCCCATATGGCGTATCTTTTAAGCATGGACCTCACGGGATGAGATAACATGTATTTGTTTCCACAATCCCACTTTGAGTTGTTCACAAATGGATCCCACAATATGTCCAATATAAATATTACAAGCCTACAGATGACAAGATAAAGATTGCAAGATGGGGATTGTTGAAAGTATTAATTTTTGGCCAATTTGGATACTCTATATTTGAGGGAATTTTTACCATACATATATAATTCAAATGGAATCACAAGTTATATGGTTGGAAATATTATTCTGAAACCTTTCCAAATGTATATGGAAATCCCTATAACTCCTTGGGAATGAGGAGATATGAATTTTTTCATCCGATAACCCAGCCAAAAAATTGAGGTTGCCTCAACTAATTTTAGGGGACAAAATTACTATAAATACAAGATAGAATTTCACATTTTTAGTGAAACCAACGAAGATATCAAGTTTGAGGTGTGTTCAAGGTGTTGGGGTGTCTTTCTGGTGTGTAAGGGAAGTCTAAAGGATTCTCTTTATTATTCTCAAGGTATGTTATGAGGTTGTGATGTTGTCGTGAGTGGATGTTGTCATTAATGGAGATTGTCATGAGTGGATGTTGTCGTTAATGGAAATTGTCATGAATGGATGTTTTTGTCAGTGGATGTTGTCGCCAGTGATTACATTTTTGGAACGATGTTATGAGGCTTGCTAGGGTTTGAAGGGTTTTCTATGGAATGAAGCATGTAGGTGAAGTCAAAAGTACTATGTGGATGACAATATTGGATTGGTGACATCCTATTGAGTTGGTGTTTTGTTGAGAAGATTGGTATTCATTCAGTAGGTTGGTGCATGTGCTTTAGGGAGTGGGTGCTTCCTTCCAGTTGGAGCTGGTAAATCCAGGGGGTTGGTGCCTCCTTCCAGTCGGTGTTGGTAAATCAAGGAGTTGGAACTTCCTTCAGGTTGGTGCCTATAAATCAGGAGGTTGGTGCATCTTTCTAGTTTGTGCTGGAGAATCTTGAAAGTTGGTTCTTCCTATGAATATAATCTTCACATGATATAAGAAAAGCATCATGTGGTTTTCTCCCATTTGAGTTTCAACGTAAATATCATTGTGTTATGTGTATGGGTTTTTTTGTGATGATGAATGGAATTGTTAATGGTTAATGTTTACATGATGTGCTTAAAGTTAAAAATTGTCCAATACTTATTCAC
>SNQJ01S0027117.1:104642-133909 GCA_010110895.2 Picea sitchensis
CCCCTCCTCCCCTCAATATTGCTAAACATTCCAATAATAGATGGAAGAATCAATGATATTCATAGAACATGGGATCAAAGAACTATTATTCAACATGATATTATTAAAGACAAATAACTACAACAAATTGGAGAATTTATAATATCAACACATGGAATCAAATGGAAAGAAAATTATGCATCAACAAGTTATCAATTCTTGAGAACAAAACTAATTGAATTTGGATGGATGGACAATTATTAGTGATATCAAGAGAGCGGGAATATGAGGATCTTATTACTTGGTTTCAACACACATAAAACCTTTAAATACGAAGCTTTAAGAACAAAGCTTTTTGAAGGGGGGTATTATGTTATGACCCTATGGGGTATATATGAGGTTGAATGTATATGTAACAAGGTTAAATTTGCATGTCAATATTTATACATAAAGGTCAATATAATCATTATTGAGAGGTGAACATATGTTTTAGATATATGGATGTGCTTGAATTATTTGGAGGAGATTTTTATATTCTATGAGTGGTTGGGTAACTTATCTCTATTATCACTTTGGGAGTTGTGCTTGACACTCATATATTGTGTACATTGTGTGCATGTTGGTTTCATATGTTATTTTATTGGGTTTATAACACAAATTGATTGCAAGATAAGTAGTTGAGAAAGTGAAAAGTAGAGATGAAGAAATTTAAAAAAAATAATGCAAGCAGATAGCATCTCAACAAGACATGTGAAACTCAAAAAAATAAGAGAATAATCATTTAGTTCTTAGATATTCTATCATAGATTGTATTGTAAAGAACCTTAGAGACAAAATTGGTGAACATTTGGAAGGAAAAAAGTGGCAACATGACAATATGACTAAACAAAAAAAGATAAAACAAGTAATAAATCTTTGTTAAAGGAAAAAAGAAATCAAGTGATAGATGGGTGCAAAAGTTTTTAGCAGGAGAGTGAGAAAATAGAGGGTGCATTCAGAGATGAGCTATGGAAATACTAACTGGCACATGAATCAATCAGAGGAGCAGGCAACATAGATGGTAGAGTGGCGCAAGAGAAAATGCTCATGGAGTTAACATGTGCTCTGATACCACTAACATGCTAGGTATGGGTAGAATTGTAACTCCGCAAGTGCATTAGACAAATTTGTGTGGACAAATGATTTACTTTGGTATCAATATCACTTATATTTATGTAAGAATTCCAACTCAAACATAAGGTTATTTTGTAATTGCACACTTCTCCTATAAGAGGACATTCAGGGTTCTTGAAAAATTACCACAGGATCAAGGACTTTTTTTAGGAAGGTCTTAAAAATGATGTTCAAAATTTTGTGGTTGTTGTTGAAAGATTGGTTTTCATTGATGTCATCCCTTGAAGAAGTATTGTAGCCCCAAAGGTATGGTTATGGAACCCATAATTGATCAAGGAAAAAGGTCATAAAGAACAGTGTAAATGCAAGTAACTCACTCATCGATGGATAGTCATCGTCATGTCATTTCTAGTGATAGGTGGCACAACACGTGGTTCCTCACGGTTGAGGAGTTATGGCCTTGTGAAGTCAGAAGCCCCAAGGAATGGTTAAGAAACCCCTAGTTATTTACAAGTCAATTAATGAAAGGGTAAAGTGGTTGTAACAAGAAAGTCTAGAAGCCCATAAGATTAAGGAGAGAGGTTACTTGGAAAAAGTATAAACACACCTCAAGGAGTCTCTCATAAGTACATTTGTAGATTTTAACCTTGTACAATATTTACTGCAAATAGATTTTCAGTAAAAGAATAGAAAAGATACAATATAAAATACAAACATTACACAGAGATTTTTCCCCTGGAAACCCAAATCGGGAAAACCAACATATTCTATATTCATTCATAGTGATACATTGTTTACAATACAACATACATATAAGATCCAGCAACATCCAAAACCCTAACCCAATGACCTGGATTAGTCAACAATCCTAATTCCTTAACCGGAAATAGAAAACCATCAGCAAAAAACCATGTGCCAAAAAACCACCCAACAATGAACATGAAAATCGAGGCAACACTGCGACACGTTTCCCGAGGCAAAAGAAAATTCTCGGGGGTGCTGCCCTCGAACCCCTGTGCGCCCGACACAACGTAGACACTACTAATTGTGCAAAGAATATAACACATACCCAACATTCTCCCACTTGTTATTTTCTTTGCATACAAGGGGTTACAAGGTTATATAGTCAACAATCTAAGGCAGTAATGCCCATGGATCCTCTACACCAAGAGAACCTCTTAGTGCTCACAAATTTTATTAATGAATCTGCAACATTCTTCGAAGTGTCCACCTTCATCAACAATACTTTCTTTTCTTCAACCATGTCTCTCACCAAGTAATATTGAATATCAATATGCTTTGTCTTTGAATGATAAGTTGGGTTATTCGTAAGAAAAATTGCACTCTGATTGTCACAATCTATCCTTATAGCTTGTTGTACCAACCCAATACCTTAACACAATCTTTGTAACCATATTGCTTCCTTACTTGCATGAGTGGCTGCCATGTATTCAGCTTATGTAGTTGAAAGTGCCACTACAACCTGTCTTCACTCATCCAATTTATTGCTCCTCCAAACAGGTTAAACACATACCCACTTGTAGATCTCCTACGATCCAGATCTCCAGTCTAGTCTACATCTACAAAGCCATGTATATCCAACACTATCTCCAATCCTGGTCTTCCTTGGTAGCGCAATCCATAGCTAGAGGTGCCATGAAAATACCTGGAAACCCTTTTTACTATTGTCCAATGCTCCTTCCCTGGTTTTGACATATACCTGCTCAATACTCCCACTGCATGTGAAATGTATGGTCTAGTATAGACCATTGCATACATCAAACTGCCAACTACACTCGCATATGGAACACGAGACATGTCCTCCTCCTCTTCATGTGTCTTGGGACATTGATCCACAAATAACTTTACACCAAGAAGAATAGGGACCTTGACCAATTTACATTCCTGCATATTAAATCTCTGTAATATTGTCACCGCATATTTTCTCTGATTTAACCAGAGTTTCCTCTTTTTTCGATCTCTTTTAATTTCCATGCCCAAAATGAAATTTGAAGCATCGAGATCCTTCATGTCAAATTTAAAGGAAAACTGAGTTTTCACATCCTGGATAATCTCCTTGTTGTTTCCTATCAACAACATATCATCCACATACAACTAATTTAGACCAGGTAGTGTTCTAATCCTTCCATCTATGAGCCTCAACTTGACTTTTCCTCATCCTATGATTCTGGTTGTCGAATCATCACCTAAGAAAACATTACCTCCATCATACCTTTTGTTAGCACTGAGAGTCACCCTCAGATTATGGGAGGATAAGCCCAGTACCCATCATATTTTTTGGTGGATGTTGGTTTTATATGAGTGGAGGTCAAAGGACAAAACTCAATATATGAATGATGTTTCAACACAGAACTGGACAAGAAATGCACAGGGAAGTGAGGGCCACATTAACTTCAGTTAGTGAATTGAGTTTAAGTGTGAGCAGAGGGAAGACTTAGTGAGAAAGGTGGACAAGCCTGCTATGGGCATCAGGCTTTCAAGCAGCTTGGAGAAGAAAAACTCAGACTCAAGACCACTCTTAAGCTCAAATTTCAGACACTGAAATGTGTCCAAACGACACAATCACAACAACACAATGATCAAACCTACATCACAATGCAGCTACAACAACTCGACTGGATCCTCCATGCCCGAGCCATTCAGTATAAGAGGGAAAAGATAACAAGGGAGCTTACTAAAACTGGTCACGATACCGCTGCAATCAAACCTACATTACAACGACACCACAACCCTCGACTGGATCCTCCATGCCCAAGTGTTTTAGCATAGTTTTTACAAAGAGATGAGAGAAACCGAATTATATTAATGTGAAAGTCTCAAATTTGATACATAACCAGAGAACAGCTTATGGGATCAAAATAATACAAAATAGGGAGCTTTGCTCAACCAGTTGACGACCTTAACAAAATATCAAAACTACCTATTTATACTCAGACCAGTCCACCACTACCAGGAGTGTGAGTTGGCTACTACATTCAAAGCCTTTCATCTACGCTTTCTTCTGTCAGAATGAGCATGCATCCCTTTATCAGACGCGAGCTCAGATCGGCATAGGCCTGTAGAAAAATCTGTCCACAAGGGTGCCTCGGGCTGACAACTCTATTTTCCACAACCGGCTCCTCCATACTTTCTAATTACCAAGTGACTTGAGGTTTCAACCACCTGACATGCCTTCCATTAATTGATTTTCCTCGGGGACTCAACGAGACTTAATGCTTAGGGGATGACCACGCGTTTCTCTCGGATTCGACGCTATATGAGCATGCGATTGCGGGACTGCTCAAGAGTGGTTTGGGTTCAGACCACTTTTAGGCCCGCAATCCACCACCTTTCGCCATGTAGCACTTTTTCCTTACCATGGTTTCAATTGCAGGGCCGCTCAAGAAAATTATCTCCTGAGCATGTTGCGTCCCCGCAATGAACAATAGTTGTAGATCTGGTCTCGATCTAAGATCTGGGCACACTTGCTAGATTTAGCGCCACTGCCAAGCTTAACCACCCGCATACTTTAGAATCCGCCAAACTGTGCCCTGGGGGGGGACGCTACTTTTGACGTTGAACAATAACACCTCCCGAAGGATGATCTGACGTGGTGGCTTGACGTCACCATGCTGATGTGTCATGAAAGAGAAGTGACACATGTCACAAAGAAAGAAGTGAACGATATGCCCACGACTGCCTGGATTGAGTGCCACGTGTCATTGCAAAATAGGTGCCAGGTGTCATGACTAACGAGTGTGCCACATGTCCACACTAATAACTGCCATGTATCCTCTTAAATCGACGGCTGTGATCTCCTTCGGGTCTCCGGGCTCCCAGAAAATCAACACTCAAACTTTTTTTTCCCTCGAAGCAAAACATCCATAGTTAAGGATCTTACGACACGTGGCCTCTAGAGATTGACAGCTGAGATCCCTTCATGGCTTCAGACTTCGAGAAAATCAAATCTCAAACATCGTTTGCCTTCAGTGCTTTTACCTAGAGTTGGCGATTTGTTGACACGTGTCCTCCTTGATCGGACGGCCAAGAAACACTTCGGTCCTTCGGGATTTGGGACTTCAACACTTTGTCATTTCAGGACTTTGGCATTTCTAGACTTTGACACTTCGGGACTTCAACACTTCGAGACTTCGACACTTCGGGACTTCGACACTTCGGGACTTCCGCACTTCCGCACTTCAAGACTTCAGTGTTTCGTGACTTTGGCACTTTGGCGCTTCAGGAATTCAGCGCTTTGGGACTTCGACACTTCAACGCTTCAGGACTTCGACACTTCGACGCTTCGAGACTTCGATGCTACTGTAGCCAAGATCAACGGCCCCTGTCGATCCGATATCAACCATCCATAATTGCTTCGGGAGTCCGGGCTTCGGCTCTTCGGGAATTTCACACACTTCTCATTTCAAAACTCTTGAAGCTCATTTCCCCGAACACTTGGATTGGATGCCACTTATCCCCCTTTAAAATCTATGACTCATACTCTCTTCGGGGATTTTCTTCAGCGCTATACTTCGCGCAATTTTAAGATTTCGAATTCCTACAATCTGCTAATCTAAACTCCACATGGAATTCCCATCGTAAAAATTTGAACCTGCCTTTTCACTTAATTCGAGTCCTGAACGGACTGCTCTGAGTATTGCGCCTTGAGCCCGCGGTTGTGGCCTGTGTAATCAAAGACTTGGACGACTGGCTGTGAGATGGGAAAACAGGAAGACCGGTGACTGGAAAAAGGAGATGAGTGTTCATCCTTGGAGAAAAATAGAGGGGCTTGGGGCCGCGATTTCTTTTGGGTAAGACATTAAGGGAAACTGGGGTGCACAAATGAACAAGGGCAAACAGAAAACAATTTTATCTGTTGAAGGGGGGAAAACATCAAGACTCGACCTGCAAAAAGGAGAGAGACAGGGGAAAGATACAGTCTTTGGTATCCTCAACAAACCCTTATGAATCTTGACAACCCTATGTGATAACACCTTTCATATTCACAGAACAACTCCCTGTGGGGAGTCATATGAAAGGATGCACCTGAGTCAACCAACCATGCCTCATGATGTGCATGTGTGCTTGAAGAAGCCAAGTACACATCCCCTCCTTCCTTGGAGGTATTTTCTTCTGTAGAAGGAGATTCTTCAGATCCCTTCTTTTTCTCAACTTTGGATCTACACTGCTTCTTGCAGTGCCCTTGTTTTCCACATCTCCAACATACCTTTACAAACTTTCCAGGAGATTTAGATCTACCATTAGACTTAGATCTCCCACTTGAGAACTTGGATCTATTTCTTTCCTGGGAGCGTCCTCTTGCAAATAATGCGTATGTGCTCTGTCCTTCCAAGTTCTTCCATCTCATCTCCTCCGACAACAAGGATGAGACCCCTTCATCAAACTTCAAGGCAATTGTATTACTACCTATGGCCACAACCAGACTATCCCACAAGTCTGGTAAAGAACACAGTAAATTGATATGCGTGTCTTCATCTGAAATTTTTATCTCAACAGATATTAACTGACTTACCACAGTATTGAAGGTATTCAAATGATCTGCCATCGAGTCTTCATCTCTCATCCTGATATTATACAACTTCTTTCTCAATAATAGTTTATTTACTAGGGACTTAGATTGATACAACTACGCCAACTTATCACATAAATCCTTGGTTGTAGCTTCCTCTGACACATTCAATAATACTGAATCCGAGAGACACGGTCGGATTGTTCTCTTCACCTTTTGATCCATCTTTTTCCAGTCATTCGTTGAGGTTCCTATAGGTGCATTACCCGGATCCACCATGATCCACTAATCTATGTCCACCAACAGATTTTCCATCTTGAGCTTCCCCAACTCAAAACTTTTTCCATTAAACTTCTCGATCTCCATTTTTGAATTGCTCGCCATTTATTTTCACCTAAAAAAATCATTACTATAGATCTCCCACTTTAACAAGGCTTATCACAGTCTTGAGCCAAACCCTTGACCACAAAGGCATCTCCCTGAAGCCAACAAATCTCTGATACCAAATGTAGATTTAACCTTGTACAATATTTACTGCAAACATATTTTCGGTAAAAGAACAAAAAAGATACAATGGAAAATACAAACATTACACATAGACTTTTCCCCTGGAAACCCAAACCGGGAAAACCATCATATTCTATATGCATTCATAGTGATACATTGTTTACAATACAATATACATATAGGAGCCAGCGACATCAAAAACCCTAACCCAATGACCTGCATTAGTCAACAACCCTAATTCCTTAACCGGAAATAGAAAACCATCGGCAAAAAAACATGTGCTAAAAAACCGCCCAACAATGGACACGAAAATCAGGGCAACACGAAAAATGAGGTAAAAATGTGACACGTTTCTCAAGGTAAAAATAAATTTTCGGAGGCGCGTCCCCCAAACCCCCGCATGGGGAAATTTCGCCACGTGCAATGTAGACACTACTACTCATCCAAACAATATAACACATAACCAACAACAATCATTCACTTATTCTATTGAACATATTCTAGTGAACTAGTGATCTATTGGCAAGTTTTACGACGACGAAATCTAAGGTAGCGACAAGTGAGAAGTGCAAGAGATTCGGGGTTGCAGAGGAGAGAAAAATTTTATGGGGAAACCCTAGTTTGGTTGACCCCCACGGTTCATACTACTAGTGTCTCGTGAGGCACCCCCGCAAGTTGCATAGTGTATGTCACGCAAGGCCCCGCGTGACATTGTGTCATAGTCCTGCGAGGACAAGACAGATTTGGGGAAATGCTTGTACTAGGTCCCTGAGGTCAGAGGAAAACTTATAGTTCGGCACTACTGTGTATCAGATCAGCTACAGAGGTATAGGTATGCTTATGTGCTTGTTTTGAAGATTATACGTGGTTGTGGTATGGTACATGATTCAGGTATGTTTGGCTTGGCACATGATTGAGGTGCATCTTGGCTACATGGTTTATTGAGGTATACTCTTGTATCTGGCTATGACATGATTGTTATGGTTCATTATTAGAGACATATATTTGAAATGTGGATGTATGGTTGAGGTATACACTTGATGTATGGTGGATATGCATGAGGCACATATTTTGGTTCTTTGAGGCACTTCATTGATGATATGGTACAGGTCTATACATTATTTATGCTATGGTATATGGTACTAGTTCTATATATGATTGATGCTACTCATCATTGACGTTATGATATCTACATTTGGCATGATATTATATGGTACACGATTGATGCATGTTATACTACATTTGTTGGTACACATTTGATGCATGGTATGGTACATGTTACAGGTTGATGGTACAATAATAGTTAAAGGTTGATGGTACAATGACAATGACAGGTTGGATACAATGACAGGTTGATAGGTTACAAGTTGATGTGATAGTGATAATGATAGTGTCAGTGATTGTGGTAGTGATAGTTGGTCTACAATTATATTTCAAGGCAATAGGACGAGGCAAGGAAAGGGGGCTGTAGCCTCCTTCTGGTTGGCGTCGGACAACACAGGGAGTTGGAGATTCCTTCAGGTTGGAGCATGAGAATAATGGGGTTGTACCCTCCTTCTGGTTGGAGCTAGAGAATTCAAGGAGTTGTATCTTATTTCAGGTTGGAGCCTGTAAATAGGGGGTTGGAGCCTCCTTCTAGTTGTATCTAGAGAATTGGGAAGTTGATGCTTCCAATGAATGTATTATTTTGATATATAAGAAAAGCATTATGTGGTTTTCTCCCATCTGGGTTTCCACGTAAATCTTGGTGTATTGTGTTTGTGTGGATGTTTGTTATGCTCTGTTGATTTATATTGATTATGATATATTGCTGATGAAATTAATGATATCATATTGTGGTTAAAAGTGATAACAAATTTATCATACTAATTCAACACCACCACCCCCCCCTCCCCCTCTCAATTTTCCAACAATTGGTATCAAAGCAAGTCCTTCAAGAAATAATTTAACCACTGGAAGGAGATCCTGGAATACACTAAGATTGGAGCACCAAGGTTTCATGGTAAAAAATATACCTTTTGGAATAAAAGGATGCAAACCTTTTTATAGGCACATGGATTTGATGTTTGGTAGTCAATACTAGATAGATATACAGTACCTGACACTTCCCCAACTGACAAAGATGGAAAGAAAATCAGCGAAAACAATTCAAAGGCTAAAGGAACCATTTTGAGCAGTATGGATGATTATCAATATTTGTCAAAGTTATGCATTGGAAGACTGCAAAGGATATTTGGGATAAACATCAAAATATTTATGAAGGAGATACCAAAGTAAAGGGAGCTAAGCTTCAAACCCTTAGAGCTAAGTTTGAGCAATTGAAGATGAAGGAAGATGAAGACATTGCAGCCTAATTTCTACGAGTTGACAAAATATTGAACAGTATTAGAGGATCAGGAGAAGAAGTTGATGAATCAGTGATTATTCAAAAGGTTCTAAGATCTCTTCCTATGATATTTGATCCTAAGATATCAGCCCTGGAAGAAAGAACATATCTTGACAATTTGAGCATGGGCGAGCTACATGGAATATTCACAGCTTATGAAATGAGGATAACACAAGATAATCCAATCACAAAGGAAGCAACATTCAAAGCATACAAGAATACAAAGAAGTAGAACAAGCCAAAGTCAAAACTAGATTCTAGTTGCAACGACGATTTAGAGGAATATGAAGAAGTGGAAAACTTCGTGAGAAAGTTGAAAAGAGGAACTAACAAATACAAAGGTATGTTTCCATTGAAATGTTTTAATTGTGATGGTATTGGTCATTTTTCTTCTAAATGTTCATATGATAAGAATAAAGGTAGTGATGAAGAAGAAGATCCTAAGAAGAAAAATAAAAATAAAAAGGGAGACAAGAGAAGGAACAAAAGGAAATTCTTCAATAAAAGTTTATACTCAAAGGAAGACACTCCTCATTAGACGAGGATGATGATAGTGACACTGATTCAAAAAGAGTACTCTTCATGGAAGTAGATGATGATGATGAAAATAATGAAGAAGAAGGTGAAATCGATCTCAAAGCATAATTAATCAGTTCCCTAGAAAAAATTAGGAAAGAAAGAAAGAAAAACAAGTCACTCAAGGAAGAATTAAATATGAAAGAAGTATCTTAGAATCCCAACTCAAAAGAAATCGAGTAAATAATCATGAAGTTAAAAATCTAGGTGGAAGAAGACAGAAGGATTGAAGAAACACTCAAAAGTAAATTAGAAAAAAAGGAGAAGATGATTGAAAGCTTGGAAGCATAAATAGTCACCTTAAGAAAAGATCTCCAGAAGAAAGATATGCAGCAGAACAACACCAAAATATTCAATGAGATCATCAATAGTCAAAGTCCATACTATGACAGGTCTGGGCTAAGATTCAACCAAGGGCAGACTGAGAAAGGTTAGAGCTCCAAGATGATAGAACGAGAAGAAGAACAAAGAAGCTATCCAGAAATCATTAGAGGTAATCAAGAAGAAAATCACAGAGGAACTGGACCACCTAGAAGATTCAAAACACAGAATCGGAAATCAACAACATCTAAAGAAGAAGAAGGCTTTAGAAGAGCAACATCATTTAGAATATCCCCTACATATAGGTATCAAACTATTTTTCTTGGTTTATGTTATTCTTGTAACAATTTTGGACACAAAGCTGCAAACTATAGAGCCTGTGCCAAGAACATAAGCAATTATGAAAGTTATTCAAACAACAATTATTCGAGAAAGTCACATGAAGCAAAAAGTAGAAATCACAATAGTTTTCTCTCACTAAGTAATGAAGCAGAGTGCTACAAGTGCAACAATTTTGGACACATGGCCAAGTATTGTAGACTAATTGTTCCTCCAAGAGAACCAAATCAAGATATCGAACATGAACCACAAAGGATATCGAGAAGGAAGCAGGATCAATTCAACACTGAAGAATGTTTGCTTTCTCTACAAGCGCAAAACAAGAAAAGTGGGTGGTATGTTGACAACGGTTGTTCGGAGCATATGACAAGTGACAAGAATAGGTTTCTGACCTTGAAGAAGAAACGAGATGGATCAAAAATTATAGGTAGAGGTACAGTCAAGCTTGGAAGCAAAGATGTCAAGGCAGAAAATGTTCTACTTGTCGAAGATATGAAGCACAATCTACTAAGTGTAAGTCAAATGTGTAATGAAGGACACAAACTTTTGATAAAAAGGAAGAAGAAGTGGTGATGAAAGGGGAGAAAATGAGGTTGCGAGGTTTGAACATGTTGAGAGGTTGAATAATTCTTAGAAAATATATTTTTGGTGATGATCTTTTAAAAGCATATGTGTTTTGTTGACTTTCCTTTTATTTTCTTTTTTAAGTAGATAATTTTTTAAAAACATGATTTTGATTTACATCATTTTCAATCTCCATCTCCATAAATACAAGGTTAAAAGTCAATATTATTTTAATACCATATTAAATTTTAAAACACATAAGAAAAAAAATATCATACTTATATACATTTATTACAAGGAAGTCAATTGATACAATTGGAGTGATTGCTTTCCTTTTTTTATAATTAGTTAGTTACATTACCTTCACAATCTAACCACCTCAATAATAATTATTTATTAATTATACACAATGACAATTGCATTTATCGTATTATAATGAAATATTCCTTGTCATTGAGTTTTTTTAGGGAAAAAATTCGCTCAATTATAATATAGCATATAATTTTTTTACAACTACCACTGCATCTCCAAAGATTCTTTCCAAATCTTCCAGTGAGGATGAAACTACTGTTCAAAATAACTTAACATATAACTTACAACATCTTCAAAGAGGCTACAAAAAGAGTCTCATAAAACACCAGATAAATTGTGAGTAGATAGTCCTACTCCAAATCTCCGAACAGATTCAAAAAAGGAGATACTATCAAAATTAAAAACCAAGAGACTATGCTAACTAAAAATGGAATCACCATCAATGGTTAATGGATTCTGAATTGTCTCCTTGGACCAGTCACTCCATTGGTCCACTTTTGGTAAAAAAGTATGCCTTCAGTATCCTCCATTGCTTGCTTTGATAAAGTGTCATCTTTAGTATTAAAATTTCTATATAGATGTTGGAAAGTAATTAACCGGAAGCTCCCGGTCAACACTAAAATTATATCTTTAACGCCCTCCAAAGAGCTCACCTGTAAACTACCCACTTTTGTTAACCATTCGATAACAACCTTTGAGTCACCTAGCAAATGTAGATCAAGATGCGATAAGTAATCAACAAGCCACAATGATGCCCAGGCTCCCAAGCGTTCCACTTTAGTATTTGTTCCTTTGCCGCAATTAAGTGTCCATCTGTAAACAATAGCCTCTTGAACTTTAATAATACCCCTTGCACCACAAATACTACCATCACTTTTGGCAGCACCATCAAACCAAGCGAGGTCGAATCCTTGTGGGAGGAAATCAAAATATCCTTTGGTGTTTGTCTTTTGGGAAAGAAATGGAACATGGAGATAATGCCAAAATCTTGTAGATCATTGTCTGCGAAGACGGACTAGAATCCTCAAACAGAGCTTTGTTATGCTCTTGCCAAATGTACCAGATGGTATAGGCTGCAATATGAATATGAACAGATTTATCCACATACCAACTCTGAAAACAATCTGAAAGTGTATTCCTTGTCCAGCTCCTGTTCAGATTTAATTCCTTATACACTAAATTCCAGACTGATATCGCAAAGGGACAGTAAATAAAAAGGTGACTAACTGACTCCCAATCTGATTTACAAAGAGAACAATGCCCCCAACCTGTCCATCCCCTTTTTTGTAGTGTATCCCAAGTTAATATTTTACCCTCCAAAGCCAACCAAACAAATAATTTTACCTTTAGTTGAGCTTCCCAATTCTAAATTTTTTGTTTCCAGGTATCAAATTTCAACAGTCTTTTAGCCGAGATGATCCTTAAGTAAAAATTCTCTACATAAGGTCTTCCTGAATTGTCACCTCCTACCCACATCAGAGTGTCATTCTTTTCTTGGATGAGCGCTCCTGACATTGATAAAGGACTTCCAAACTGATCCCACTCACGCGCTAAATCCCCTTTCAAATCTAGATCGATGCTACTAAGCCAATAGGAAACCAATGATTGATCACCTTAAGTCTTTATGGCCCAGGCAAGTGTGAGTATGTTCTTTTCCTTTAACACCAACAATAGACTGCTAGAGATGAAAGAGTAGTCACCCATACCTAGGATTCTATCCTTGGATATATTTATAAAAAGCCCATTCCTAGGTATCCAACTTACGCCATGCAAAATCAAATACAAAACTTTTAAAAGTTCGGACCAAATTCTAGAAATCTCAGTCTTTCTGAAAAACTGAGTTCTGAGCCAATTAATCACTGATCCCTATAATAGATATTTGTCAATCACTACCCTGTGCCAAATGCCTTTTCCCATGAGAATTCTCCATAACGTGTTCGCCACTAGAGACTTGTTGAAGTCAAAAATATTACGAATTCCCCACCCCCCAAAAGATTTTGGAAGGGATATTCTCTCCCAACTACAAAGATGCATCGTATGGGAATCACAATTCCTTTTCCAAAGGAAATTAAACATGTGATTCCTGAGAATTTTCAAAACTGAGCTTGGGACAACCGCTAGGGACATCCAATAGATAGGTTGGCTAGATAACACTGCTTTCAGGAGCGTAAGACGCCCTCCTAAAGAAAGCCACCTAAAGCACCAGTTATTAATCTTATTTTCCAATTTTTTTTATCAACCAATGACATTCATCCAATCGCATAGTTCCAACCTTCAAGTTAAAACCGATGTATTTGAAACCTTGCTCCAACTCTAGAAAATTATCAGGGAAAAAAGCTTTGAACAGAAAAAGCTCCTGATTAGTCAGACTTGTTTGATGGAAAGCCGACTTCGAGGCATTGATCAATAAATCAAAAGTCAAGCTGAAAAGTTTAAGAACTTTATCTATTTCCCACCACTCATGAATAGTAGCACCAATCATAATAATTACATCATCCACAAATAAAATATGCAATATTTTAATAGATTTTGACACTTGAATACCTGACAGTTTTCCCTCTCTTTGACTATCTTTCAGTAATAAACTCTGACTTTCTATCACCAAAATAAACAACAACCTTGATAAGGGACAACCTTACCTCAAACCCCTTCCACTCTTAAAGAAATCTGTTGCTTCACCATTAATCAAGACTAAATATGAGGTAGAGACAACATAACTCATCATCCAATTAGTCATTTTTGGATCCAGTCCAATTTGAAGGAGGAGAATGCGCAAAAGGTCCCAATTAACACAGTCATAAGCTTTTTGAAGATCCAAATTTAGAATCAATGACTTTGAATTTTTTTTATTAATATTGTGGATACATTCATGGACTATACCTATAGAATCTTGAATCTTCCTTCCTTGTAGAAAGCCCAATTGCTCTTCCGAAAGTCATCTAGAAAGAATTGGTTTGATCTGATTGGCTATGATCTTTGAGATAATCTTGTAACAGAGGTTACACAAAGAGATCGGTCTATAATCTCCAAAATGATGGGGCTTGTTCACTTTTGGAATTAAAGTGATAAAAGTAGAATTTAGAGCTCACAGAAAAAAACCCAAAGTTATAGATTCTTCAATCATTTTCAGAATGTCATCTCGAACTAAGTCAAAGAAATGATTAAAAACTCCACGGTCCAACCATCTGGGCCTGGACTCTTATCCACTTTTAAATTTGTTAATACTTTCTTCAGTTCATCCTTATCCACAAGTTTATAGAGGGCATCTGTCTTTGAATCTAGAACCATGTTCGGAAATAAAGTAGCTACTTTTACTTGATCAGCATGATTTATATCCACAGACTTATTATAAAAATCTTTAAAATGTTTAACTGCTGCCAATTTTAGATTGTCTTGTCCTCTATAAAATGTTCCCCCCTCATCTTGTATCTCCCATATGAATTTATGGTTTCTCATGTAGTTGGCATAGCTATGAAAGAATTTTGTATTTAGATCTCCACTTTGAATCCATATAGCACGACTGCGTTGGCGCCATTGTTCCCCAATATCCTTTAGTAATGAATTTATTTTCTGCTCTAAATATTTTAACGTCAGATCAATCATACTATGATAGGTACCCTCCGACAAATTTTGGAGTCTAAAGGAGATTTCCTGTTCAGGTCCTCTAAGCCTAGCATTCTTTAAAGTTTTATAATCCTTCTGCCAGACTTTTGTAATCTTTTTTCAGATCTTTCAACTTCCAGACCAACCTCTTCTGTTTACCAGGTTCCCGAAGATACAAAGGGTCTGTCCACAAGTTATGAACTAAAGTATAAAAATCATTATCTGATCTCCACACAGGATTAAATTTGAAAGGAATAACTTTGAACACTGGCGGGAGATCCAATTGTAATAAAATCAGAGCATGATCAGAGATAAAGGGGAATTCAACCCAAGTTCTAAAAATGCCAGTAGACATCACTAAATCCTCAGAAAGTAAGTAACGATCCAATCTCTTTTCTATGAAAGCATTGCCCACCCGACCATTTCTCCATGTTGTTATCGGACTAATCAGTAGGTGCAGACACTAACAGATCTCCCTAGATCCACCTGGATCTAGAACAAAATAGGACAGGACATGACTCTTTCCCTAAGTTGTAATCATTGAATCCGCTAATAGGGAAGAATAAGTGACATACTTTTATATCGCTTCCTTAGGTCTATGTTGCTCCCGCTTCGCTCCGGTGCTCTCTTGAGGTCAAGTCCAAGACAACACAAACCAACCAAAGTGAAGATAGCGAAACATATTCAACGTCAACTTATGCATATGATCAAGGAATTACACAATAAAGTAAGAGTGACTTTATGGGAAAGGGACATGCCGCTGTATCATATTAATTGAAAGTAGAAGATACAACCTGATCGCCTTGATGTAGCAAGCTTCCTTTCAGTGACCCTTGGTTCCAACACACACACTTGCTTTGTACTTGCATGAAGAAGATCCAATTCCTCTTGATAGACCAACTAGAGTCTTCAAGGCTCTGTCCAGGCAGGGTTCTTCACACAATTCTTTCACCAATTCTTCATTCAATCTTGCTTAACCTTTTCCATGGGAAACCCTTTCAATATATAAGAGAAGGAGAGATGGTTACATGGATAAGGGTGATCCCATCAAATCTGAGAAGTCAGTAGAATGACAACCATACGAATGCCAACTCATTTTCTAGAAAATTCCTTTCTAGAACCCTCGAGACCTCTTCTCCTTTCCAAGCTTAAAAACATGTTTGCACCCTGTGTGTGGAGAAAACTACGAGAAGTTCACACCCTAAGTGTGGGTGGCCTGTGAGAATGAGGGATTCTCGCACCCTGGCCATAGGCAACCTGCGAACTCACTTCAAAAATATGTTTTGGGAAGGAGACAAGGGCCACATTTCTCAGGCAAAAAGTCCTTGTTGGGAGCCTGAATACACCATTGTTAAGACATCACCAGAGTAACCAAAATCATGTGTAACAGAATGCCCCCCAAAGTATGAGACCGGAATCTGTGACAGCCGAAATACTTTGTAAACTACGTGTGTGTGTCAGAAACCAGGAGTGCACCTAATCAGAAACCTGCAAACAACCAAGCATCTGCAGAATATAATACCAGTTCTGAGGTAGGCATTCCCATACTCAGATCACAAATGGATGACATCATGAACGTAGGTCATGGCCACCAATCATACACCGTGGATCCATGCCATCAAATATACTGCATAGCCACTAGGAATACATTGTGGATCTATGTGAGAAGACTCAAATTAAGATGACATAGCCACGTGACATACAAAGTGGATCTATGTGTTAGCAAATCATACATATTCCATCGTAGCCCGGATAAAAAAGATGAGACCTAGGATCTTCAATCTCGTCACCTGAAAGTACGAATCTAGCCATGTGATTACATGAGCTGAGGTCGAACATGGTAGAAACCACTTGATTACCGGTCATTGATGAAACCATTAACAAGTGCGAGGGAAATCACCATTAATGTCAATGACTCCCAAGGTACACTAGTACAATCCAATGAATGTGAATAAATGAGCTGAGGTCGAACATTCAATAGAATCTCCCGATCAGGGGTCAATGATGAAAACCCATCGTCGAAAGCGAGAGAACCTGCCATTGAGGCATGCAAGTTCCAAGGTACCAAATAATTTCTAAGTCTTGTTTCCGGATAATGAGTTGGAGTCGACGGAATAAGACTCATCACAGGAGGGCCTTGGTGTATCCCCCATCAACGACACGAAATAAGTAATAGATTTGGAAGGTGAAACAGACTACGAATATAGGTCCGAACGGACACAGGGAAGGCCAACACGGTAAGAATGGACAACTGCAGATGGCCGACTCAATAGAGGTTTTGGATGAACTTCTCTTGAACATATGAACGACACGACCAGGGATTTGACAGCACTGACTCAGAGATGACTCAGGATATGACCTTGTAGCAAGTCGAATGAGAGACAAATGGATTTCTAAAACTGGCTTCAAATAATGAATAGGGGGTGTCATGTTCAAGAGCGACACTTGCCAAAAAACATGAATACGAAAACACATCCCTTTCCCAAATTTTCCCCCACCATTTCTGGCGAGTACCTTTTTATTTTTACGCAAGCTTGAGGAGGATAACATATGCTTGTTAATGTAAGCTCATCCTTCGGACGAGTCCCTCGGAGTATGTTTAACGAACCCTAGGAAGGAGTAGTTCGGTCCCATTACAGGTCTTTCGATGTTTGTTTAACGAGTCCAAAGATAGAAAACTCGAAGGTTTTTCATGATTATAGAGTCTGGAAAAACACTTAAAAGAGAACTCTCTCGGTTCTTTTTTCGTAAAGTAGTCCAATGAGACCAAAAAAGAGATAAATTATCGCCCATCGAACGTTTGGTTCAGATACTTTTACGAGCGTGAACAGAACAAGGTCGCTCGACAATCTTTTCGTTTTTATGGAGTGTGAAAAAAGCTTAAAGGACACTCCTTTGTGTTCGTCATTTTCGTGTTACCACGACGAGTACAAAAAAACAAGAAAAGTATACTCGGTTACGTTCTCATGTATTTTCGAGCGCGAGAACGAACGAAGACTGAGCTCGAAGTTTTTCTAAAAACCATAAAAAGCAGTCGTATATGCGACGAAAAAGAAAAAACATTCGTACCCCTTCATATGGACTTCAAAGTCGTCATATCTGCAGAAAGTCACACTCATAGGACCATTAGGCATTAGGTTTAATAGACAAAACTATATAAAAAATCAACAAAAATGGTAAAAAGTGAATAAATACAAGTAAAACGGGTCTTTTACCATTTCCATTGTAGTTTTGCCAAGAACTCTGCCCAAAACACTTCATTTTCCTCTAAATTTCGGTGCTCGATTGCGGGAGGCACAAGCGACCATTTGGCGAACCGTCTCCGTCAACGAGGTAAGCTCTTTGTCTTCTACCTTTTCATGGTTCATTTTTTTTGTTTTCATTGGCAAATTTCAAGGTTTTAAGCTTGTTTTAGGGCCAAAACTTGCGCCCTAGCATTCTCGCAGGCTAGCTATACGGGACCTGCGAGAATCCCGCACTGTGCCAAAGGGGCACCTGCGGGGGCTGAAAAATGAAATTTTGATTTGGTTTTTGCTCAATAAAAAATATACCAAGTGTTGAAACAAGAGGCTGACCTTTTTCTTATGGTTCTTGTGCAGGCCTTTAACCATCACGATGCTGGAGTGGTGAAAAAGAGAGCATGAAGAAGATGATGCTATCGTCGGGAATGACCCGGGCACCATCGCTGCTCTCTGAGATTGTGGTCTCTTGAAATTTTTCCGGATCCCGGGCATGAGAGCCCAAGTCAGGTTGTTGGAGTACCTCATTCATATGTGGGATGTGGACCAACAAGTATTTCACGTGGGAGTCCACACATTGTCCTTGGATATTGAGGATGTCTACTTCCTAACAGGACTGTCACGGCGTGGGTACCACGCTAGTTTGACCAGTAGTCGAGGTGGCGGACTCTTTATGAGTGAGTATTGTTGTCAGTACTACGTTCCAGAGGTAGAAAGAAGGAAAGGAAAGGTGTCCATTTGGGGGGTCCGGGATTTGACCCTTCGAACCATCTTGTTCACTATTTCTCGTATGGCTGGGAGCGTTGCTCCACACATGGCTCTCTAGAGCTATTTTCAATACGCCATAGAGTGTACAGAGCCCCGGGTCTTTAACTGGTCGGACACAGTCCTTCACAGCATAAAGAGACAACTAACGAAATGCAGAAAGGGCGATCTGAAACAATTTGGGTACGGGTCACTTTTGGTATCCTTCTTTCTAGAGAGGGTTCCACTGTTGTGGTTGCAGGTTGAGTGGGGTTTACCGGCTCCACAGGATCCGAGAATGCTGAGGTGGTGCAACCTCATGGCTCGACACGTAGCTGGGCCAATCATCAAATATAACGATTCATTCTTTGACTGGTTGCGGCCACAGATGTTGATGTTTGATGATTATGCCTATGCTGGGTTGGAATTCTGAGGGGATCCGGATTTGGCCCTACCTGAGGATGCTCAGTGGGGAGATCTAGGTAAGAAGTATACACATTTTCACTTTTTTAAATGTTTTTGTGAATTTTATCATATGCAATGTTTTTATGTTTGTCCAAGGACTAATTACAAAAACTCTTTTTGATGACACAGACGTGGGGCCTTATCGACCTCCGAGTACCTCTCCTATTCAACGGCGAGGAGAGGTGGCTCCAGTAGCACGAGGGATGCCGAAGATTATGAAGTAGTGGAGCAAAACTTGGAGGGATTGATTGCTGGCATTCCAGACATGACTATCAAGGAGATCCCTCGGCGTTATCAGTGTCATAATGTGGGCGTGTTAGATTCTATTAGCCGACTGCTTCGTAGAGTGGCCCGGGCAGTCGTGTGTTACCGTGAGCGTCACCCATGACGCTATTTTGTAGAGGCTACGAGCCTCATTTTTGAGATTTTGGTCCTTGGACATAAACTTTTTGTAAAAAACTTTTGATCGTTATATACATATATACGGCTTCTACCGACTTGTCTTGTGTTGTGTGATATATGTGATGTGATTGGTTTTTAAATGGCCCAAATGTCTGTCTAATACATAGTTAGCTGATGCATCATTTAATGTATTTAGACATCTAGCAATGTGTTGATACTCAATATAATCAAAATAACGTTCCAAGAGGCGAATTCGTAAGTATACCCGTAATAAAGTAGGACTTCGAATAGTATAGACATTACTTAACTGTAGTACTACTAGCTGCGAATCGAGTCGTACAACCAAGTGACATATACTGAGTGAAATAGCATCAATCAACAATTCGATAACGACGCTATACTCTGCAATGTTGTTGGTCGCACGGCCGAGACACACACCTTATAGAGTGATAAGTTCGTTTGTAGGGGCGTAAATTGCCCAAGCAGCAGAAGCAAGGTTCTGAGTACCACAGCTAGCGCCATCAGTGAAGCCAATGTGGGGTAATGAAGACTCCGACATCTGGAAACCAAACACAATGTAACATAAGCAGCTGAGAGTAGAGACCAGATAACGAAAAAACATACTACAGTAACACACAAGAAGTATGATACAATAAAATACAAGTACTCATGCACTGGTAATCTTAGGCATAGTACTTCTTTAAGTACAACCCATTTATGGGTTCACTCAAAGGGATACCGTCGTAATCTACTAACTCATAAGCTCATTTCTCTAAAACTCGTTTCACGATATACGGACCTCGCCACATGGCTTCAAATTTTCCGGCTCCCAGCATATCCCGATCTTGTTCGTAGAGGAGAACTAGGTCGCCTTCGGAGAAAACGCAAGGCTTGACATGTTTGTCGTATTGGGCCTTAACACGTTTCTTCTAGGCTTCAATGACTAGGGTAGCGTTGCGACGAATTTCGTCTAATCGCATGAGATACAACATACGTTCTTCTTCGGCAGAAGTGTTCGGGAGGAGTTCGATGGCTAGTTTTAAGGAGGGTATTTCACATTCAATCGGTAGGATGCCTTCTAGGCCATAAACTAACTGGAATGGTGTAAATTCGATAGCAGATTTAACGAATGTCCGATAAGACCGTAATGTTGAAAACAACATCGTGTGCCAACTCGTCTTGTGAATCCCTATCATTCATCGAAGCATGGTAATGAGGACCTTGTTTATTGCTTCAACTTGGTCGTTGGCTTGTGGGTAATAGGGTGTCAAGTTTTCATGGCGAAGACCCAATTTTTCAGTGAGTTTGAACATCATGAAGTTTCTAAAGTGGCTACCGTGATCAATAATGATAGCCTGAGGAACACCAAAACGAGCTATGACGTGATTGAAAATGAATAATGTTGCGGTCTTTCCGGTGTTATCGAATGTCGAAATTCCTTCAGCCCATTTCGTAAAGTAATATACGGCTACAATAATGTAACCATGCCCCCCGACCGAGTGAGGGTGACATGTCATGAAATCGATACCCCATTTCGCAAAAGGACCGACGGAGGCCACAGGGTGAAGAGGAGCGGGATGTGATTATATTTTATGGTTGTAGGTCTGGCAAGCGTGGCATTTTTGGACGGCTTTTATACAGTCGTTAAATAAAGAAGGCCAAAAATACCCTGCTCACAAGATCTTCTGGGCAGTAGCATACCCAGACATATGACCACCACAGGCTCTAGAATGGCATTCGTTGAGGGCTTTCTCGGCTTCGTCAAATGTGAGGCAGCGTCGAAAAACTGAGTCAATTCCACGACGATAAAAAGTATCACCGACGATAATATATTGACGGGCTTGGTGGCGTATTTGACAACGGTCAGCACTAGACAAATTGGGCCGAAAAGTCTGGGTTTGGAGATATATGATGATATCTCCATACCAAAGATCATCAGAACTAATCAAGAAAAGGGATTCATCAGGTAATGAATCGGCTGCTACCTTTTTCGTCTCAGAGTAGGGAAAGTCGCATATCAACTCGGCAAACACTAAGGATTTCTTGGACTTAGCACGTTCGAATTCTAAGTCAAACTCCTAGAGTATCACGATTCATTTGGAGTATTTGCCCCCTCGCAGTTGATGTGTGAGAATGTGTTGCATAGGGTTGCAGTTAGAAATTACCGTAGTCTTGCGAGAGAGGATATAGTGACGAAAACGTTGAATTGCTTGGACAACTGCCAAGGCCGGTTTTTCGACATGTAAATACTTGGTTTTGGTAAGCGTGAGACTTCGAATCAAGTAATAGATGACATGTTCGTCATGAGAATCATCCTCCTAGACGAGAACCATAGCGATGGTGTAATTCGAGGCTGCGAGGTAGAGGAAATAATTGTGGCTGTAATCCGATGGGAAGAGAAGCGGAGTACGTGTTAGGGATAGTTTCAAAACTTCGAAAGCTTTGTTGGCAATGGTATCCCATATGAACTCTAACCCCTTTTTGAGTAGTCGCGTAAATCCAAGAGTTATCTCGGCATAGTTCGGGATGAAACAACGAAGAAAGTTTGTTTTCCCTTGCAAACTTTGTAACTGGAGAAGCGAAGAAGGAGGAGGGAGATTGAGAATCGCCTCGACCTTCAAAGGATCTACCCTGATCCCTTGACGTGAAACAATAAAGCCTAGAAGTCGGCAAGATTCTACGCAGAAAACGCATTTGTGAGGATTCAAGTGTATATGGTAAAACCGACATCGGAGGTGTATTGGATGATCGACACGGCGCATAGAATGAGCGGGTAAGTCATCGAGATAGGACTGCACGATGTGCTTGATATCATGGAAGGCATAAGACATAGCACGTTGGAAAGTTGCGCCAACATTTTTTAGACTGAAAGGAAGTTTTCGATAGGCAAAAGTGCCCCAAGGACAAATAAAAGCAGTTTTGTGTTGGTCCTCGGGAACAATATTGATTTGATTATATCCGGAGAAGCCATCCATCAGAGAGAAGATTTCACTTCCGGCACAATCGTCGACAATCTGGTCGACGAAGGGGGTAGGAAACTTATCTTTAGGACATGCTTTGTTAATATCCCTATAATCAACGCACACGCGGATTGTGCCTTGTTTCTTGTCGATCGAGATGAGATTGGAAACCCAGTCAGTGAGAGCCACTGGGTAAATAAAGTCATCTTTGACAAGTTTCTCGACTTCAAGTTTGTTAGCGGTCGTTTTACGTGGGTGGACCGGACGAAGGAGTTGCCAGACGGGTTTAGCATCCGGGTATGTCTTGATCTCATGTATCACAATGTCGGGGTCGATACCCGGCATTTCTTCATAGCTCCAGGTGAAGACATCACTAAATTCTTTGAAAAGTGACTTGTAGGTGACGATTTCGTCAGGGGAACATGAAGCTCCGATATGCACATTTTCGACAATCCCAGGTTTTATGGATATGTCGAGGGGAATGGTGGGTGAAATATTGCTTAAGTTCCCTTCGGAAAATACATCGTGTGTAGACTCGAGAACGACGGAAATGACGACAACGGTCGACGAGGTCGAGATCTGTTGGTAGCTCTCAATGGTGTGTTGTTCGAGGAAGAGGATGGAACGATGATGTCCATCGTCCCAGGGGGTGTCTTCCATAACAGACATAATCATATCATCTATGGGAAAGATGAATCGGAAAGGATCTGGAGATAAATCACCAAGAGAGGGGGTAGAAGGAGTTGTCGATTGAATGGCCTGATAAGCGGATTCGATCAGACTCAAAGGCATTTCATCGTCGTAACGAAGATGATCGTCGGGGTTGAGTACCATCCATGGGTCGTGAGACACAAGGGTTCTGTGAATAGAGTTGGAGATCATGTTGATCAAAGCGATAGAAGGATGTGAAACATCGGGTGGTGAGATGGGGAAGGTACCCATTAACGAGGAGTCTTTAAGAAGACCCACACCGACGTTCTCGTATCCGGGGGGTTTTTGGCAATGAACGATATGTTGTCGGTACGCGCATCCGAGTTAAAGAAGGCTAATTGGTCAACGGTAAAGACCTTTCCTTGATGAAGGAAATGCACGACACGGAAAAGAGTTGACACAACTGCACGCATGGAATCGATCCAACTGCGACCAAGAAGAAGGTTGTAATCGAGAGGAGCGTCAAAGACTTCCACTTCAACTTGGACCGTTTTTCCTTCTAACGTAATTGGCAACGAAGGGAGGACATCGTAAGGCTTAAAACCGGAGCCATTAAAGGCTTTGAGTGTGTTGTGGGATTTAGTCAAAGGGGGAGAGTCGATGGCTTTCCAGCAGGTAATAGACATGACACACGTCGAGGCATCCTCATCGATAACTGTTCTACAAATGTTTTTGTCGGAGACAATAACTTGTATTTCGAATGCGAGTTGAGGGGGTAACCTTGGAATGTGATCTTCCAAGTCAAAAACTATTAAATTCGTATCYGTAGGSTCGATTCCACCGATAGCTTTCAACAGTGTCTTTCGTTGTATAGGACAACTTTGAAGGACTTCAAGGGCTGACATCACAGATGGTGCTTGGGCCATATCTTCCACAATACTGTAGTTCYGGGCAGCACGGGCATGAGGATTGAAAGCTGATTTCCAAATGACGCCCTTTAGAGGAGGGCGAAGCACTGTGTCAAGGCTTGGTTGTTCGAGATGAAGAGGACCGTTGGTAGGTGGAGTCATGGGAGATGGTTGGACCAATGAAGGAGGTATAGCATCAACCTTCTCTTTAAAGGAGGAATAATCTTTGGCTCGAGTGGTAAGTGTGATGTCATTTTGTTGTGAATCTCCTGTACACATTAAGACATAGGATGTAGTGGAGGGGGAGGGTTGGTCGTGAATGACCAATTGGGCCTGTTGTTGAGAAGGGAAGGGTTGTGACAATACGGCCGGAGTGGGTGGTTGTGTGGTCTCTTGAAGGAACTTAGTAACCTCGGTTCGTCGTGGACAATCCTTAGTGTAGTGATCATCACCACAGATAAGACAAGGGTATCGGGGTTTGCGCTTATCTTTATCATCAACAGGTGGTGTTTTGGTTCTCTCTGTTTGCGAATTATTTTTGTCCTCCTTCTTCTTACCCTTTCCCTTTCTGGATTTGTTTTTACCGGCGGGGGTAGATTGAATAGCATTTACATCATAAGTCTTGCCGGTGGGAGGGGTAAGAGACGGAGCATTTTGAACATTAGAAGAAATGGGTTTGGGGTTGTTGCTGGAGGTTTGGATGGAATGCGGTTGGGCATGGAAAGTGCCAATCACACCGTCGGCCGCATGAGAAGCAGCAGGAGTAGTTGAAGTGGCAGAAGTAGAAGGACGAGGCGCATCAGGAAGTTAGTTGTAAAGAGTACCTGTTTGTGAGTAAACAAGGTCAAGGTATTAAGCACGACTAATGGCATGTTCTTCGATGACAACTCTACCCATGGCGATGTCATGACCAATGTCATTCACAAATGATTTCATGAACCATTCTGCCAGCAACTGATTGGGAAGTTCGAGTTTGATGAGAGGTCATCTCCGTCGCCATTCATGAATGTGATCGGAGATATGAGTGGCTTTGGTTTGTTTAAAAGAGCTCAAAATATTGGTCCCTGTTTCATAGCGGATCGGTAACTGGTAGTGGGTGAGGAAAGCCATAGCGAGGGTGTTGAAGTCGGCGAAGAAACCTCGTGGTAATTCTATATACCACTTCGCGGTAGAACCCGTGAGAGTTCATTGAAAAAGGCATAAACGAATAGAGTCATCCATCAAGGAGTTGGATGAGCACCAAAGGTGAAAAGTCATTACATGATTGTTTGGGTCCTCTCCTGGTTTGCCATCGAATTTAGGGATATCAGATGGTAGTTTGGCCGGTATAACAGGCCATTGGGGAGAGTGACGGATCGGATCATTGAAAATCCTCGACAGATCCAGGAGGTCCAGGGTGGCTAAGAAAGGTAATTGTCTGTTCACATGCGAACACTGGTGACTTTGGGGAGGGAGTCCTGTCGACAAACTAGTGGGACCATAAGCAGTCTGCATATAATGCGAGGATCCGGGCATATTTGGTGGTGGTTGTGGAGGCAAGTAACTCATAGGGTTGTACCCTTGAACAAGGGCGTGGAGTTGAGCAGTTGAGCCCCAAATAGGATTAGACGTACCTGGATAGGGCTGGCCTATACCAGGGGGTATGACGGAGCTAGCCAAAAGTTGTTGCCCCCCAGCCGATTGAGGATTATGTTGGATCAGATGGTTCCAATACTGGGCCAAGGATGGAGGTATGTTTTGTCCATAGGGTGGGGTCGGTGGGGGTTGTCCTCCAATCGAGGGTTGTGTTCCAATATGGGGTTCTGTTCCAATTGGGATTTGCCCTGCAAGGGGGGGGTTGAGTTGGGCCTCCTTGGTGAAATTGTCCACTAACAGGAATCTGGTAATTTGGTGTGAATGATGGAATGGTGCCACTAGGATAGGTGCCTCCAATAGAGGATGGAAAAGGTCCTCCGAAAGGGGGCGGAGGAAGTGTCGGAATGAAACCGGGAGGAGAGTGCTTAAAAGGAGTGGGACCACCAGGAGTTCCAGATGTGATTTGCGTAGGAGCGGGGATAGAGGCATTCAATGCACGGTATCTAGGTGGAAGTGTCGGAGTGACTCTAGGCGAAAGCGATGTGCCAATGGGGGCTTGGCTAGCCGCGGTAATCCCGGTGTGAAGACTCGTACTATCTGTATAAGGGACCATTTGTAAAGGGAGAGTCAAGATGTGGTCAGCTCACGGAGCTTCTATACCAGGAAAATAATAAGCAGTAGTGAAAGGTACTGCGTCTGGATCCGATGTTTCAGGGAACACAGGTGAGACGGTGATATCAATGCCTGCTCCTGTGCCAAAGAGATCCCGTCTAAAAACGTCAGTAGTCCAAAAAGGATCTTGACCCTCAGGTCCTGAAAAAGGTCCAGTTGGTGATCCAAAAGACAAAACAACCAAGTCTCTAGAATAATTCACTCGCATAATACGTTTCTCAGAGTCGGGATGAAGTCGAAAGTCCTCTCGAGAATTGGTAATTCGGAACCGTTCTAGAGAGTCAGTTCTTTCCACTTGTGGAGTGGTGACGTCTTGGGCTTTACTCTATTGAGGAGAGCCCTCAGGTGAGTTGGTAGGCAAGGGTTGAGAACCTTCCATATTTTCTGGGGGTAAGCCTTGCATTCTACGTGAACGACCTGGAGGGTCAATTGTGATCGAGTTGAAAACTTACGAACAAACAACATGCACTAGTAAAAATATAGGAAGCAAAACCAAACAAATAGGACCTTCTAATTCCAAAGTCACTAGTTGGTGATAAAATCCAACGTCGCAACCACGAGACAAGAAGGGGCTGGGATAAGGTGGAAAAGTTACGTTGACGAATTGCTTAACGAACTTACACCCTGGTGCAAGCTCCCACACATAATCGTGGGTATACCCTCAAAGGAGTTTGAATGAGTTTGGCCAACGTCGATTCCAGGTACCATGAAGACTTGCCCCTTCACAGTCACCTTGTGTAAGACCCTAAGAAGATAGGCCATTGAGGTTACCACCAACAACAATAGAGCTTGGGGGATGGTCGACAGTCCGATTCACACATAAGGGCAAAGTATCTAGCCCGAAATCAGCTTGAGAGGCTTCCACTCATCATTGTGGGTATACCTTCAAGTGACCCCCGTAATACGTGCAATCTCTACACCGATATCAACAAAGCAGAGTGAGTAACTCTGTCAATATCAATGCGACGCCGGGTTTGACCCTTGTGTGAGAAGGGCTTCCCGGGACAAAATGTTGCAAATGGAATTTGACACTCCTTACCACAAGATGTTATTTTGTGTTTTGTGCTTTGGAGAGTGTATCTCTCTGCCTATTGCAAAGCTCTAGCCTAGCTAATGTTGGTGTAATAGAGTCCTAGAAAAGAGTTACTGGTTAAATTTTAAAATTTGCGCGATGATATTAAAGGTTGTTGTTACTCAAAAGAGACGGAAATGAAATTGATGTTGTGTGAGACTCTGACCCAACAATGCATAGATAGGAATGAAAGATATCAATTTTTGTTCGATGAATCCTATTTACAGGAGGGAAAGAGGAGTTTTCTAGAACAACTTTGAAATACGATATACAATCTTCTTTGAAATGCAATATCAATGGATCATGACCAATGCCACTTCTTTATTCGTTCTATTTCAACAATTGAATGCCAATATTTTCAAAATAAAAAATTGCTTTAAAAAGAAAAATGTTTTTTAATTTTCAATAGAAACCACACAATAGTGGTGGAACTAAGAAAAACCAGCAACTAATGAAAAACAATATACAAAAAACCCAAACCAATCTTTCAATGAAGACAAAAATAAGACGCAGACAAAACTAGTCTTTTCAAATGCATGAGGGCGACAATTTTCCAAGTAATGAGCAATTGAGAAAGACAATTAATCCCAACTTTTAAACTGATCACCGGCTCTCAACCAAACAAGCACTCGGATTTTAGGACCAGAGATTATATCCTTGTTAAGAAAAGGTCAAGAGATAACAGTTGAGAAAAAATGAACAAGAAGAGCTTTTGATTTCCGAAGACTAATCATTCACAAAATCCGAAGTCAAGAAACAATAAATCAGTGGCCTAAGAAGTTCTCTTCAGACACACATACAAATCTGGGCATCTAAGCATACAAAAAACCTTAACCCCAAAATTTTGCAAAATGGGTTCACAGGCAGGCAGTGGTGTACAGTGCGAGAATGGAGCATTCTCGCAGGTTGGTCACAAGCAGAGTGCGAGAGGTTCGCACTGGCCTGACAAGCAGGGTGTGAACTCTAGGGGTTCTCGCAGGCTACAAAAGGGTTCAATGTGAGAATGCCTGAAACTAAGCAAAATTTGGAAAAAAGACAAATATTTTGAAGGAATCTCTGGACCCAGATAGTCTGTCAGGGTCTCCTCAAGACTCATAAATTGATAGAAATGAAAAATGGTAAGGTAAGAGAAAATGGCCAAGGAAAAACACCAAAAACCACTAAAAAATGGGTTGCTTCCCCAGCGGAGTCGCCAATTTTGTTATCTGTAGTGACTATGATTTCATTTAAGCTACCATAAATTAAAACAGAGCGGAAATTTTGAAACTTACTAAAAATTTGCTTACTCACGCATATTCATTCCCAGATTTTGATACATAAAATAACATTTTCCAAAACAATTTGCATAA